>CAJHQQ010001310.1:0-103343 GCA_905132885.1 Moricandia moricandioides
GTTAACCACGACTTAACCTGATCACCACCACAAGAATCTATGGTTGGATTTATTCAGAACACAGTTCAAAGATAAACCATCCAGCAGAATTTCTCAAGGAGAACTGATCCCATCAAACCGATTAAATTCAAAGGCTGAATATCATGGATGATTCTCAACTTCAGGACGCCAAGACTTCAGCTCTAAAAAACTCCAAAAATCACTGATTTAATTCAGAAAAGGTGGAGAAAGGGTCTTCCAAACTCACTTCACTCCTCTGAATTTTCTCAGATTTTTTGTTTTTCAAGAATTTTCTGTCTGTTTTTCTCTCTTTTCTCTCTCTCTGGTTTTTCTGTGCTTCTCTCTGGTTTTTGCTTATATTACAGGATGACCAGGAGAAGAGAAGGAGGTATTTTAAAAAAGAAAAGGTTTTCTTCATCTGAGGGTTTACTTAACACAAATCAAGGCTGAGAATTGACAGCTGGAGACATGCTTCATCACAAGCAGCTGAACTTTTCCTTCCCATGAAGAAAGCTGCAAGCACGTAAGCAAGTAGCTTGTGAAAATCATGTGCCATTTACTACAGAAGCAAGCAAGCACGAAGGTGCATGGCATGTGACTTGGTTACTTGTCAAGCAGCTGAGAAGGTAAAGTACATGACAGGTCAGAATTATTTAGAAAGCTGCTCGATAATTCTGAATAATTTTTCGACCAAATATTTCTTATCCTTCGGCTCACGTCTTGCTCTCGGAAAATCTCGTGCAGCTTAAATAAAATTCGACCAACATAATTAACATTCGACCAGAACTATCAAGGGAAGTCCTTTCGACCGCGTGACAGTCCCGTTGAGACATTAATTCATCGGGTCAATTTTATTTTTAAATCTTGTCGACCAACTCCGAACTGGTCGAGCATAATTTTTCTCGACCAAAAATTCATTGGATTATGACGGTTATTACACCAACAGATCTTTTTTCCTTCTTTCAATGCACGACATCATCACCTTCCGGACCATAATGAAGGTTCCCAGGATGCTCAGCTCACCCGTAAACCGTCCATATACAAGAACTCATTACCTTTCCCTTTAGGCCGGGATTCTCTCATTTAAAGCCTAACGGCTAGTTTTCTGATTTCAGAATTTTTCTCATTTTGTTTTCATCTTTCTAAGTCTGGTACTTAGCATTATATAGCTAATTAGATATCCTATTGTAAGACACAAATATTTTACCTAAAATCTAATAAACTTCTTAGTTTCTATTCTCCAAAGTCTTTGTGTCTTTGTGTGAATTTGATCATCAAGCCTTGTGTTGACTCACTAGTATGGTGATTGGCGATTGACGCTGCTTGTGGATTCAAGTTTTCTTCTTCGTGTTTTATTGTGGAATCAGTCGATAAACCGTTCTATCCAGTACCATCATCAATTCTTCCATCCAGCCGGTTTTAAGGTTGATTATATCGATTATACAAACCATCCCTCTTGTTGGATCATCCATCACTTTGATCTAAGGATCTTGTGAGCCTTTGATATCTTAGGTTAACATCATTTTTAGTATCATAGATGAAGTTCCTTCAGCATCAGGTTGAATCTATCCTATCTCTTTCTATTTACAATCGTTTGTTTTATTTCGTTTTGCATTTATAAATAAAAAATCCATAAAAATTGTTTGTTCAACTAGTTTCATTTTTGCATAAACTTAAAACCCATAAAAAGTCATATTTGTTTATGTTTCATTTAGTTTATCTTGTTTCTTCTCATATAACCATAAAACCCATAAAAAGAAATTATTTTGTTTTTTGTTGCATCTACTTTTTCATTTCTTTCCAAATATAAAATAAAAAGGTTTTGTTCATCATTAGTTCTTCATCCCTGTCAAGTTTTGTTGTTCATAGATCCTTATTTTCATTCAAAAATCATAAAAACTTGTTAGTTAATTGCATATCCGAGTTTTCCGTTTTTGGTCAAGTGTTCAAATTGTTTTCCTTTTCTGGTCAACCAAATTTATTCATTTCCAAAAACCTTTTGCTTACATATTTTATTTATTCTCTTAGTTTAATTTCGACCACCATAAACCAAAAGAAAAAAGAGTTATATTTCGTTAGTATTTTCTTTTAAAAGTTTTCCTAAAGTTAAAATAAAATTCAGAAAACTCCCATATTGTTTAGTCTTTTTTTTTTCCTTTAACTTTATTTGTCTACAGGTTTTCTTATTGAGGACTTGATTCTGAGTAATCTCTTTTCTTTTTGCAAGATATTGATTCAAACTCAATGGAGAGTGAAGAAGAAGTGGAGGAATACAACACTTCAGAAGTAGATTGGGGAGAAGAAGCTGATCAAAACATGTTGGAAGATGGAGATGAAAACACTGAAGGTCATTGGTGCATAGATGCTGGCGCAGAAAGTGTACCTATAGATGAACAAGAATATCAGGAACCCTTGGACCAATATCCTTCTTGTTATGGTCCCAAATCCCAGCTCACCTATGATCAGAACTACTCATCTGTTTATGAGGATAGTTCTGATGGGTAACTCTATGTACAAGCTTGTCCAAGGAGAGTAAAGACCATCGTGGCTGCACCAGCAAGATCTTACCGTGGGATCGATCAAGCCATGCTCACAGCAAGCCATGGAACCCCAATGGTGATCAGTTCTAGCAGAATCGCTTGGATGCACCAGCTATTCAATTTTATGGTCATAAGCAAGGACCAAGTGCATACCTAAGCTGGGAGGACGACATGGAGCAATGGTTTAGGACTTGGAGAATTCCAGAGAAGCTAAAGCCATCTTATGCAAAAGATACTCTAACTGGAGAGGCACACAAATGGTGGAACCACCTAGATACTGAAAGGATTTATTTTAATGATATTACTTGGAAAGAGGTAAAGAAGGTCATGTATACTGAGTTTGTGGCAAGAGCACAACACATACAGAAGGTGTCCACAAGGAGATCTATTGAATCACTGAAAACCTAAACCGGCTGACAAAAACTAAACTAAGTAAAACGAGAGATCGTATCCCTCACTGCTAAAACGTTCTCTGAAACCTAAGATTTCGTAAATTGTCAAGCTTCGATTCTACGCAACATATTCAGTTAATTCTCGATGAGTGTCACTTAAACTTACTTCGAAAAAAACTACTCGGAACCCCCTCGGATCAATCCTACGTAAACAAGAAAATTTCCGATTAAGTCAACTCCCGATAATTAAGCTCATCACAACCAAAGATTCAGAGGCTAAAACGTAAGTTTTCCAGAAAAATGGCTCTCGTACAGCCAAACACAAAAACACGCTTACATAACGACTTTCGTAAAATTAAACTAAACAACATTTTACGAAACAGCTTTCGTAAAACTAAACTCATGAAATTTCATGGAATAACTTTCGTAAAATTAAACATCAACAACATTTTCCAAAACAGCTTTCGTAAAATCAAACTCGACAATGTTTATGGAACATCGTTCGGAAAATGAAACGAGTTAGCATTTTATGATACAACTTTCGTAGAAAAAAAATGAAGACCTTTACAAAACGACTGCACCAGCATACCATCCAAACTCGACTTTGACTAATCCAGCACCAGCATATCTCTTCGCACTATGATCTTACAGATCTCACTCCTTAGCCATGCGCCTCGCTGGATTATGCCTCCCATCTCCCTTAGTTGATTCCGAGCAGGCAATCATCTCGTACAGGTTCTTTATCGAGACTTTTAGGTTTTGTTTTCATCCTACAAAAACAAAACAATTTTCATACGACTGTAGGACGAAAAACTCCGACTTGGCCCATCAATCTCTAACAACGCTCTTTGGCCCTCAGCCAATTACTCCTTCCGATAAAAATCCAAACTGGAATTTGGTATCCTCTTTAGGAAATTTCTAAACTAGCATGACCTTAATGTTAACACGAACGTGCCGTAGTCTATCCGTGACAAGCAACGTCCTCGGCTATTCAGCTGAACACATCCTTCAGACTGAGCCAAAACATTTGAGCAACCACTGCTGACCCAATCAGTTAGCGGAAAAACGACAATCCATGATTATATTAAAAACGCCCAGTGCAAATAACTATCGTATAACCGACCAAGTTCAATATGTTCCGCAATTTACTCTAAACCCATAGCATTTTACAAGTGAAAAACGGCACATAAGGAAAAAATTGCAACCCAGCTCCTAGAGCTATGCAAAGCATCCTCAACTATACACGAAATAAATCTCGGGGGGGGGGGGGGGGGGGGGGGGACGACTCTTCACAAAGCACAGTGAAGGAAGTCACATATTCTCATTGGTCCTAATTTCTGAGAAACAAATCAAAATGTTTCTCTTCCGTAAGGTTAAAAGAAAAACCTTGCGATACCACACATCTTCAAGCCCACAAACATTTGAAGCACGAAATTCGGCATACAAAAGAAAAACTCAACCTTCGACACAGCAAGACGTCGCTAACGCTCGGAGAACTGTTTTTCGTCAAATCTTTCCAAAACGGAATGCTAACCTTAAAACGATTCCGTCTGCGACTATAAAACATACACACCTTCTTAAACATGTATCCTTCGCGAAGGTTCAAAAACGATTATATCTACAAATATTTTTTTTGCTCATCACAACAAACTCTTAACATCCTAAACATACTAAGACATCTCATACAGATAGCTCTCCAACACCCGACACAAGGGTAAGAGCGCTATAAAAGAAATCCGAAATTTTGGTCAGCACTTTTGGGAGGCTTAAAAATTGTCCTCGAAGAGATGCTCGATTCCTACCATACAAGTCGTATAAGCCGAGAACATATCGCGGACTTTAAAGCGGGACGGAATCAGGTCGAAAGCAATACGGGAAACATAGGCCGAAGTAGTCATTGCACCCCTTAAAACGGGGATTGGACCTAGGTCTTACCCTAAACCCAGCACACTGGTCTTTAACATCTCTAGGCATAATATCAAACACCCTGATACGAGATCCCAAAACTTGTCTCTTGGCTAATATTCAAACATCTTCAGAAAACCTGCAAGTTTACGCGCTCCGGAAAACTCTCGAAACAGACCACAAGTATAGCAGTTCACCCAGAGTTAGACTGTGAGATGACAACTCATATTCTTCCCTCTACATTCATATGAATACAAACATGCTCTTAAAACGTGAAACATAATTTAAAAAGATGTCGCAAAGTGGCAGGGACTCGAAGCTACACACGGTCAGTCCAAAAAATATAACGGCTACACTTGGTCGAAGCAAACAGCCTACGAGGCTAGTCTCGGAGCTGATACAAAATGACATCGACATCAACATGCTCGATAATCTCTACCCATAACTAGACTATAAAGGTCTCACTGGAAAAAGGTCATACGAATCTTAAACTTCAGGACGAACTACAAAAGGCTTGATACCTCTAAGAGGGTATGTAGGCAGCCTTAACCAGGCGTAGCCACAATCCTACTGCATTCCACTCTTAGAGGAATAAGTAGACCACTTTCAACGGACCTTTTCAAAAATTTATTCCGTCTGACTTACCAAATCTGCCAAAACCGCTCGCTAGAACCTTGCGATTCTAACGAGCTGGGGGGTTTACTGTTGGGGTCAAAATCGGTTACGACATAATCAACGTCAGAAACCTACTGGGAGAATACGTTTGTTGCGGCCATACGGGCGACATGGTCTTCACGGATCGACCAAGTCGCCCATATGACAAGTTGGACAATGCCAACTCTCCATACAGCGAGTTAGTCAGTACGGATCGACCAACTCACCCGTATGGCGAGTTGGACAGAACGGACAAACCAACTCGCCCTTACGGCGAGTTGGACTGTACAACTTGCCATACGGGCAAGATGGATGGCATGACACGACCAACTCGTCGTACGGGCGAGTTGGTAGGCACGACACGACCAACTCGCCAAACGGGCGAGTTAGATGGCACGAGCAATCCGACTCGCTCGTTCGGACAGTCGGATCAAATCAATCCAGTTTCACCTCGTCCTTGTTAAACTCCCCCTTTTGATACTCTATCGAACTTATCTTTGTTCCGTCTCGATCGGGATTGACATTGGAACTTCACCGAAAGAACTCATTTTCTCGAGAAAGGATCGGGTCAATCGTATGAGAGAATAATGGTTAACTAAACACCTAGAGTCACATGTCCCATACGAAAGATCCTAACTCTCGGACGACGTCGTCTTAGCGATGTTATTTCGATAAAATCGTAGAAACGCCCAAGTCAGAAAACTCCCGACGAGGTCTAAAGCTCGGCTAAAGGCCCCTCACGATTATCTGAAATCAAGCCTAAAATTTGTGACGTTTATTCTTTTATTTTTATGGAAAGGATAAATTTTAAGTTTGAAAGGATAAATATCAAGATCGAAGGATAAATGTTAAGTTTCCGAAGATATTCATGAAGATCGAGGAAAAAAGGAATATTTCCGCAAAGCGATAAACTCGACAAAGGGCAGAAGGAGAAAGAGAAAACCGCCTCTAGAGGAGTATATAGGGACTTCAAGGGTGATGATGCAGAGGAGACAAAAAATCTCCACTCAGAGCAAACATAGCTTAGCACTTAGAGCATTTAGGCAACTTTTTGTTTTTGTTATTCAAGCTGCGACTCAAGTAGGGTTTTGCAGTCTTAGGTTACTAGAAATAGGGAGCTCGCCGACAGCTCTCATAGGCAAGGCTCCTATCCTGTTGTAAATGCTCATTCGCAAATTCGGAATAAGACATCTATTTGCTCTCTTTTTGATTCTTACTTTGTTTTTAATATTTACTTCGTATTCTGACTGATTGGCGTGTGGTTTAGCAGATATATGGGACCTCTGGGAAACTAGGGTTTACCCTGCGTTTCTAATCCAACAGAAATTGACAGTGCCAATTTTGGTTCCCACATAGGATGTAGCTACTTGATGGTGAACTCCATGTTTCTTGAGCAGTTTTTCGAACAATTTGTTAATGAAGTGGGTACCTCCATCGCTTATTACGATTTGCGGGACTCAAAATCTGGGAAAGATAATACTCTTGAAGAGTTTAATGATGAAGGCGACATCATTTTTTGGATTTGAAATCGCTTCTACCCATTTAGAGACATAGTCTACAGCGACAAGTATGTATTTATTTCCGTGCGAAGAAGGGAAAAGGCCCATGAAATAGATGCCCAAGAAATCAAACACTTCAACTTCAAGTATGATGTTTTGTTCCATCTCGTTTCGTTTGCTGATTTTTTTCTCTTCTTTGGCAGGGATCGCATTTCGCTACATAGGCTTGAGTGTCTCGAAACATGGTCGGCCACCAAAAGCCTGCTTGTAGGAATTTTGATACTGTCTTCAAACTAGCGAAATTTCCGGCGTAATCAGATCCGTGACAATGATATAGAATTTCTGGAGTTTCTCATTTGGCAACACATCGTCTATATATGTCGTCAGAACAGTGTTTGTAAAGATAAGGTTCATCCCAGTGATATATTCTGATTTGTCTCAAGAATTTCTGACTACAATATCCTTTGAAAAGTCTAGGTTATACTTTGGCCGCAAGATAGTTTGCGATATCTGCATACCAAGCTTTTTTGGTGGTGTTTAGTTCACACACCCCCAACTCAAACTACTTCCTCTGGGAGAATAATCATTTGGGTTCGAAGGATTATAACTGAAGTTGATATTTATTGGAATGATTATCTCAGGGTTCTTTTCAAATGCTCCGTCGATCGATGTTGTTTGGACAAGATCGATCGACTCTTTACGGCTAAAATCGCTTGATGTTATCGGTGTTTCATCGATCGATTCTTCTTTATGCGCCAACTTGACACTACCAACGAAAGTTGATTCTGCGAAGTAGACATTTTCTGTGGCTAAGAAATCATCTATAGGGATGTCATCGTCTACTCTTATTCATGATAAGTGATCGGCGACTCCATTTTCTACTCCCTTCTTATCTTTGACTTCTATGCCAAATTCTTGGGAAAGAAGAATCCACCATAAAAACCTCTGATTAGCACCATAAAAGGGTCAAAACGGCTGAATTTGGGGCTGAAAGTTCGTCAAAATGTTTAACCGCCATGTATTGTTTTGTGGGCTTTTCGAAATGGTGCTACGGGCGGCGTGGTTCCTCATGGTTCAAAAGTTATGGGGTTTTCAAGATGAGACGAGATTATGTTTGAAAAATGAAATAGAAAAAAGGGGTGCAACACGAGGACTTCACGGGAGGTCACCCATCCTAGTACTACTCTCGCCCAAGCACGCTTAGCTGCGGAGTTCTAATGGGATCCGGTGCATTAGTGCTGGTATGATCGCACCCGTTAGGACATGACTCGCGATTCCTTTTATCCTCGTTTCCGGGTAATTCGAGGTGAAGGGAGTGGGACCCACATGATTTTAAGCGTTTGTTTCCTGCATAAAAAAATGCACAAAATTGATGCAGAACAGGACAAAAAAAACACAAAGAGAACCTAACCTCGGCTTTTTTAAGGTTCGTAACTTTCAACAGCCCGGTTGAGGGTCAAAACGGCTGAATTTGGGGCTGAAAATTTGTCAAAACGTTTAACCGCCATGTATTGTTTTGTGGGCTTTCCAAACTGGTGCTACGGACGGCGTAGTTCCTCACGGTTCAAAACCTATGGGGTTTTCAAGATGAGACGATATTATGTTTGAAAAATAAAATAGAAAAAAGGGGTGCAACACGAGGACTTCCCGGGAGTTCACCCATCCTAGTAATACTCTCGCCCAAGCACGCTTAGCTGCGGAGTTATGATGGGATCCGGTGCATTAGTGCTGGTATGATCGCACCCGTTAGGACATGACTCGCGATTCCTTTTATCCTTGTTTCCGGGTAATTCGAGGTGAAGGGAGTGGGACCCACATGATTTTAAGCGTTTGTTTCCTGCATAAAAAAATGCACAAAATTGATGCAGAACAGGACAAAAAAAAACACAAAGAGAACCTAACCTCGGCTTTTTCAAGGTTCGTAACTTTCAAAAGCCCGGTTGAGGCACTACAAAAAAACTAGTCATTGATAGCACATTGTTATAGCTCGTTTTACGTAACTGCTATCGTAGATGGGTTAAAATTTTCATTAGTATTCAATAGCATTGCATGAACGCTATAATAAATTTTAACTAAGCGGGAAACTAAATTTAGCTTTCCGCGACACTTAGTTAACATTTTGGTCAAAGCGGGAAACTAAACCCTAAATCGCCGTTTCTCTCAGTTTTCCCATTTCTCTACTGAATCCTAAATCGCCGTTTCTCCCTGATCTAAGTTTCGGCGACTCTGAGCTAAAATCACCGCGACACCAAGCTTCGATTCGACTCTGCTTCTTCATCTCGCAGGTATAGTTCATTCACATTTTGACATCTCCGTCGAAATGAGAATAAATCGAATCGAGTTCTCTGGGTTATAGTTGTTGGTTCTTTTGATTTCTTGTTTGATTCGAGCTTGATTCATGACAATATTATCTTAGGGTTGTAGATTAACTTCGTTGTGTTATTGGTTGAACATTATCTTGTTTGGTACTTCTTTACTATATTATCGTACGGTTGTAGATTTATCTTAGGGATTCGATTTCTTTGTTCTGTGATCTACTCTTAATTTGTTTGAATCTGAGGACACCTTAACAAAGCCTTTATATTACTAAAGTTAAAATCTAGGTTCCAACATAGAATGGTGGACAAAACATGGGTGCATCTAAGCAGGTAATCTATTCATTCATATTTGTTACGTTTCATTTGCTTTCAAGAGAGTTAACTTAATTTTTTGTGTTTTGCTTTTCATTGTTAATCGAAGAGTTGATCCTGCATATGAGAGAGGGGCTTCAAAGTTTGTACGGGATGTGGCTACAGCTCGGGGAGGGATCGATATGATAGTATGTCCGTGTGTTGACTGCAGAAACTTAGATCGTCACTCCGGAAGTGTAGTTGTTGACCATCTAGTAACTAGGGGAATGGAGGAGGGTTATAAGATGCGGGCTGACTGGTACTTACATGGAGAACTCGACTCAGGTGTTGCAACTGAAAGGGAAGCTGATTGGAATGATGAGATTTTCGGTTTATACAAAGCTGCTGAGGGTTTTGATGAAGGTTTATCTGAGATGGCAGAGGGAGAAGACAAGAAAGAAGACGAGTTTTTGGCCAAGCTTGCTGATGCTGAGACACCCTTGTATCCGAACTGTGTCAATCATAGTAAGCTGTCTGCAATTGTTTCGTTGTTTAGGTTGAAGACTCAGAATGGATGGTCTGACAAGAGCTTCAACGATCTTCTTGAGACTTTGCCGGAGATGTTACCAGAGGATAATGTTCTTCACACATCACTTTATGATGTGAAGAAATTCTTGAAATCATTTGACATGGGTTATGAGAAGATTCACGCCTGTATCAACGACTGCTGTCTATTCAGAAAGAAGTTCAAGAATCTTGAGAAGTGTCCAAAATGTAAGGCTTCAAGGTGGAAGACTAATTTGCATACTGGGGAGAAGAAGAAAGGCGTCCCACAGAAAGTCTTACGCTACTTTCCCATTATACCAAGACTGAAGAGAATGTTCCGGTCTAAGGAGATGGCCAAGGATTTGAGGTGGCACTTTAGCAACAAATGCAGTGATGGAAAGCTTCGTCATCCTGTTGATTCAGTGACTTGGGCTCAAATGGATGCTAAGTACCCTACATTTGCAGCTGAAGAGAGGAACCTGAGGCTTGGACTTTCAACAGACGGCTTCAATCCATTCAACATGAAGAATTCTATGTACAGTTGCTGGCCCGTTTTGGTGGTGATCTATAACTTACCTCCTGACTTATGCATGAAGAAGGAGAACATCATGCTATCATTGTTAATTCCTGGTCCACATCAGCCTGGTAATAGCATTGATGTGTACTTAGAACCCCTCATTGAAGATCTTAACAGTCTGTGGAGCATTGGAGAGTTAACATACGATGCCATGACAGGATCAACATTTAATCTTAAGGCGATGCTTCTCTGGACTATCAATGATTTCCCAGCTTATGGGAATCTTGCAGGCTGCAAGGTCAAAGGTAAAATGGGTTGTCCGTTGTGTGGGAAGAACACTGATAGCATGTGGCTAAAGCACAGCAGAAAACATGTCTACATGTGCCATAGAAAGGGTCTGCCACCAACTCACAATTTCCGGGGAAAGAAAAAATGGTTTGATGGCAAAGCTGAAAAAGGAAGAAGAGGAAGAATACTAACTGGACGTGAGATATCTCAAAACCTTAGGAATTTCAAAAATGTGTTTGGAAATTTGAAAGGGTCTGCAAGTAAGAGAAAAAGGAATCCTTCCTCTGTAAATCAAGGCTCTGATAGTGAGACTTTTTCTAGTGAATCCGAGGAAGATGAAGATGAAGAAGTACAAGTAGACGAAGAAGAGTTAACTAGATGGAAGAAGAGGTCAATCTTCTTCACACTACCTTACTGGGAGGTAAGTTTGTTGTTTTATATGCTTAAATGATTTTATATTGCGACTGTCTTCTTTATTTTAACTTATATATTTTGTTTGGTTTATTGTTATGAGTAGGAGCTTCCGGTGAGGCACAACCTAGATGTAATGCACGTGGAAAGAAATGTTTGTGCGAGTTTAGTATCAACGTTGTTACACTGTGGGAAATCAAAGGATGGCCTGGCAGCTCGTAAAGATCTGGAGGACCTTGGTATTAGGCCAGAGTTGCACCCTAGAATCCAGGGTAAACGCACATATCTTCCTCCAGCACCGTGGTCTTTGTCCAAGGCAGAGAAGAAGATCTTTTGCAGGCGTTTGTTTGACTTTAAAGGGCCAGATGGATATTGTTCTAACATATCAAGAGCTGTCTCATTAGATGATTGCAAAGTCTCAGGGTTGAAATCACATGACTACCATGTGTTAATGCAACAGCTTCTGCCCATTGCACTTAAAGGTTTGTTACCTAAAGGACCGAGGCTTGCCGTTTTTAGGTTATGCGCATTCTTCAATGTGTTGTGTCAGAGAGTGATTGACATGGAGAAGCTTTTGGTTATGGAAGCTGAGGTAGTTGAAACTTTGTGCTTGTTTGAGAGATTCTTCCCTCCAAGTTTATTTGATATCATGCTCCATTTGACTGTGCATCTTGGAAGAGAGGCTCGACTTGGTGGACCAGTACACTTTAGATGGATGTACCCATTTGAAAGGTACACATATATATATAAGTGTAGTTTTAATTTAACCATTCTTAAGTTAACCTTTCAAATTGGATATTTGTTTCAGGTACATGAAAGTCCTCAAGGACTTTGTGAGGAATCCTGCAAGACCCGAAGGGTGCATCGCCGAGTCATATCTAGCTGAGGAATGTATCCGTTTTTGCAGTGAGTTTCTGAAGAAGACAACAAATGTCCAAGAGAAAGCAGAAAGAAACATGGAGTATGAGAACAATTCTATATTAGAGGGTCGTCCAATATCATCCGGAACTACATTAACTCTGTCTGAGATGGAACTGAGAGTTGCACATCTTGCTATCATCCAAAATATGTCTATAGTGGAACCTTATGTAGAGTAAGTGTCATATTCAAGCCTATTTCACTAACTCGATTACATTATGTCATCAATATTCTGATGTATTTGTTTTGAATTTGAAGTGAGCATCTACAGTATCTACAAGATACATACAGAAAATGTCGAGAAGATGCATCAACGTTATGGAGTATGCATACAAAGAATTTTGCAAGTTGGTTAAAAGAAAAGGTAGTGATTTATTTTCCAAGTGTTTTAATTATATGTTATTGTACGTTAATTTGTAATTGTTTTGACTTTATCAGGTGCCTCTTGATTCTACAGAACATGGAGATACACTAAAGTGGATAGCTTATGGTCCACGATGTTCTGCCAAGTCATACACAGGATTCATAGTTAATGGCCAGAGGTTTCACACTATATCGGTTGATAGGAAAAGTCAGAATAGTGGTGTTTATTATGAGGCAACGGCAGTTTGTAGATCTAGTGCCAAAGATACATCACAGGTGGTTGATTTGGTGTCTTACTACGGCAGAGTAACTGATATAATTTTGGTGGATTATAATGTCTTCTACGTTCCTCTGTTCCGGTGTCACTGGGCTGTTAAGGGTAATGGAGTTAAGATTGAAGATGGTTTTACACTAGTAAACATGAATCAAAGTCAAGCCTCTTTTGCTAATGATCCGTACATACTAGCATCTCAAGCGAAGCAAGTGTTTTACTCTAGGGAAGATGAGTCATCTAGTTGGTATATTGTAATGAGAGGTCCGTCTAGAAGATACAGTAAGGAAGACATTCAAGAGGGAACTGCAGACATGGGACCAATGCCAGCTAGCATTGACATGGATGTTGACATAGATGAAGCTGAGAATGCCAGAACTGATTGTGAAGGCATATTTGTGTGAATCGTATCCTTATTGTTGTCTTTGATGTGAATTACATATGTTTGATGCTTGTTAGTGTGTCATTGTCTCTTAGTTATCAGTTATTAGCTAAGTCATTGATGTTTGGTTTGAATATTATGTTCTATATGGACTAACTCTTTATAATAATTTTTTTTCAGGTAAACTGAGATGGGACGTCCAAAGGGAAAAAAACGCGGAAGGAAACCTACAAAGAAAGCAAAAGTAGTAGATGATCAAGATGTTGAGTTCGTGTGTAGTTTAAAAACACCAGAGATACCTGTGGAAGAGCAGCCTGAGGAAGAAGAGCATGAGCAAGAGCAGGATAAGGAGCAGCCTGAGGAAGAAGAGCATGAGCAAGAGCAGGATAAGGAGCAGCCTGAGGAAGTAGAGCACGATCATGAGAATGAACAAGATAATTCCGAGGAAGAAGAGCATGAGCAGGAGCAGGAACAAGAAAATTCTGACAAAGAAGAGCATGAGCAAGAGCAGGAACAAGATCATTACGAGGAAGAAGAGGGTGTGCAAGAGCATGAAGATAAGCATGAGCAAGAGCCTGATGGTGAGGTCGAACTAACTCAAGAGCCAGTGGGTCCAAGCTCCCGTAAGAGAAAGCGTGGACCTACAATGATGCGAGACCTAGCTAGAGATCCAAATACCAGAGTTCACGTGGATTTCACTTTCATGGGAGAAGCTTATGGTCCTGGTTCAGTTAAGCTGTCTTCATATTTAGGTCCTTTGGTGAGGGAACACGTGCCTGTGACATTAGAAAATTGGAGAAAACTATCTGAAGAAGTGAAGACAGTATTATGGAAATCAGTCCAGGTGACAGTTTCTAGACAATGAAAATAACACTATTTTCCAAGTTCAAATTTGTATGCACGTTACTAATCATGATTATGCTTTCTATGTGAGTGCAGGCAAGGTTTGAAGTTGATGAGGAGTACCAAAGGGTTGCAGTTCTTAAGCAGATGGGAGCATTGTGGAGATCATCAAAGTCACGCTTAGTTACCCAAATAAATGAAGCTGAGAATAACCAACAACGGATGAATCTTAGACCTAAGAATGTTCCTCCTAATGAGTGGCGCAAATTTGTAAAGCAGAAAACTAGCCAAGAATTCAAGGTGGTGAGTGATAGCTACAAGGAGAGAAGGCGCAAACAGATTCCACATACTTGTAGTCGAAAGGGAATGGTTAGACTAACTGAAGAGATGGTAAGCATATATGCTATCTTTTTATGCTTTCAATTTCAATGTGACACAAGGCTATTGACAAATTATATTCATACAGAAAAACAGTTCTGATGACCCGTCTGAAGTGTCAAGACTTAAAGTCTGGGTGAAGTCACGGACCAGAAAAGATGGAACTCCTATTAACACAAATGCCGCTGAGAAGATTGTGAGTTAAACCCATCATCTGGTACTACTTTTAAACCAACTTCTAATGTCTCTCGTTTATTATCTACAGCAAAAGGCAGCTGAGATTCAAGCTGTTTATGGTCCTACTCATTCACCAAGTAGCATTGAAGCTGCAGATACACTCGCCCAACTATTAGGACCTGATAATCCTGGTCGTATGAGAGCAATGGGTAGAAATATAAGTAAGACGAAATTAGCTTGCTTCAATGTCAAACACAAGACTATCACTGAAATGCAAGAGAAGCAAAATCATCTCCAGCAAATGGTTAACGAGTTAAAGTCGGAACTTGCCAAAGTTAGAAGCCATGTAAGACAACTGTCTATTATTAAGTTAAGATAAGAGGTAATAACTCCGTTGTTTTTGGTTTCTGTAACAGAAAGAAGACAATGAAGTGGGTGAAAACTCGGCTGCGAGAGTAAGTCATGTATATAAGATGAATGTACGGCTTTCTAGTGTAAACTATAACATTTTGCCATCATTACTATTTTTCAGAGTGTGAACAAGAGATCACAGAAGAGGTGTCTTCTTATTGATTGGGCTGATGAAGATGGGAACGTTGGTGAGGGCCGTATCCTTTCTTCTGACCCAGATGATATAGTGAATGACAGTAGATTAGGCCCTAAGGATGTTAAAGTAATGGTTGATGTTGCTACTGAGCGTGAAGCATTTCTATGGAGGCCTACGAGTAACATGCGTACAATTCAGGAAGCTCTTGGTCATGTTATTGCATGGCCTAAGCATAAATGTGTTGAACTAGGCTTGGGGCTTCTACCAGAAGATATTGCACCACTGGTATAGGTTTTTTTGATTGCATTAAGATTCTAGATAAGGTAATGATGTATTTTCCTTTCATGAGTTTGTATGTTAACATGTTTGACAGGGCTCGAGAACAAATTCTCTCAACAAATGCAAGCTACTGGATTTGTCTGATGATGATGTAGTTGTTGCTGAAGGCCGTTGGCAGACACAAGAAGCAAAGGCACTGGTTAATGGAATTCCTCTCGGACCCAAAGCAGTTAAAGTATTTCTCGATGTGGTACTTGAACAAGGGACGTATTTATGGAGGCCTACGATGGAGCTGGCATACCTTGAGGACTGCTTACACTCCTTTATACCATGGCCTGTTCGCAAAGTTGTTTTTGAGAACACACCAGGAGGGACAACACAACAATCTCCAACTTCTAACATTGCGTCTTTAGCAGGAACCGCAAGAGAAACAGGAAATAAAGGTACTAAGTCTGTAGGTCTCAGGTCTCCAAGAAGAAGTGGTAATAAAGTTGCAAAATCAGGAGCAAAAACATCAACTCCTCCTGAAAAGTCTCCAGCAACTAATCAGGTAAATATTTGGTCTGTTTCAATCATCTATAGGTTTATTAATCTCTGGGTTTGAATTAGTGTGTATTGTATACATGTCAGCTTAATCATCGGTCTAAACCAATACAAGCGAATAACAAGTGCAAACTGATGGACATTGGTGGAAGGAAACAAGTTGTTGCTGAAGGACGTGTGCATTCAACTGACCCTGATCAAATGGTCCACTTTGTACGGTTGGGTCCGGATGCAGCTAGAGTGTGGGTTGATGCAGTGGTCTTAGATGATGCCGAAGTGTGGAGGAAGTCAGATGAGATCGAGTTTTTGAAGGATGCACATGGTTCATCAATTGCATGGCCAATTGATAAATTGATCATCTATTAAGATGATGTAAGTGTTGTGCCTTATGTTTTAAAGATGCGAAAGTAATTGCTTATCTGATGGGATTTTTATTGATGCAGCCTGCAGCAGGGGATGAAGAACTTTGGTCCGACTTAGCTAATTTCAGGCTAGGTAATGAACAAGAAGTTGTACCTTTTCTTTTAAGCCTATGCTTATGACTATGTTATGTGTTTAGAAACTTGCTTATGACTATGTCTAGTGTTCTGAAACTGCATATGGTATCTTTCTTCTGTAATGACTTATGTAGTTGAAACTTTTAATATGAATGTTGTTGTTGTCTTTGATGTATCTATAATGAAAGCAGGTTACATAAAACTACCATATAATAGCTTTCATACAAAGTATCAATAGCAAAAAAAAAACAGCTATAGTCACAGATAATAGCATTTAAAATATCATACGATTCGAACTATCATAACAACTGAAATGCTATAATTATATTCAGTATAGCACTTTTCAAAAGCGATAATCAAAATATGCAATTGCTATTGTAGATGGCCCTATCATGGCACGAAATATGTATCGTAATCAATTTGTAACGGAAATACATCGTGCCGTAGTTTCATTAATAATAGCACCTACATTTGCGCTATGAAATACTCACATTTCGTAGCATTGCAAAAAATGCTATCTTAAAGGGGGTACCTATGATGGCTGCCGCATACATAGCATTTAATAATTCGCTATCATACATCTATCATAGCATAAAACTCGTGCGAACAATGTCTATATTTCTTGTAGTGCATCACCAAGAGGAACAAATGGTAGATTGTGATAGGGTTCATGATATGGTAGGTGATGCCTTTGTAACTCATGATGATGATGAAGTTGAAGAACCTAACTTAGATGCAAAAAAGTTTTATGAAATGTTAGATGCTGCGAATGAGCCAATTTACAGTGGTTGTAGAGAAGGTCTGTCTAAATTGTCGTTGGCTGCTAGAATGATGAATATTAAAACCGATCACAATCTACCTGAAAATTGTATGGATGCATGGGCAGACTTGTTTAAAGAGTATTTGCCAGAAGACAATGTGTCTGCTGAATCTTATTATCAGATTCAGAAATTGGTATATAGTCTTGGGTTTTCCTCGGAGATGATAGACGTTTGCATCGACAACTGCATGATTTACTGGGGAGATGATGAGAAGTTAGAAGAATGTCGATTTTGTAAGAAGCCACGATTCAAACCGCAAGGTCGAGGGCGAAATAGGGTACCGTACCAAAGGATGTGGTACCTATCAATCACAGACAGATTGAAAAGATTGTACCAATCTGAGGAGACAGCTGGAGGGATGAGATGGCACGCCGAGCATACTCAGACGGATGGAGAGATGACTCATCCATCAGATGCAAGAGCATGGAAACATTTTAACAATGTACATCCACATTTCGCTAGCAATATCCGGAATGTGTATCTTGGATTATGCACTGATGGATTTAGTCCATTTGGAATGTCTGGGAGACAATATTCATTGTGGCCGGTCTTTCTTACACCGTATAACTTGCCACCGGAGATGTGCATGCGACGAGAGTTTCTATTCATGACCATATTAATACCTGGTCCACAACATCCAAAAAGATCTCTCAACGTTTTTCTACAACCACTGATAAAAGAGTTGAAAGATTTGTGGTCAACAGAGATACTTTCCCGATCCAGCTCCAAACTGGAAGATGACGGCGAGCCACACAAAAAAGACGTGGTTCAAATCATTCGCTGTAAGTTTAATTAGTTAATTTATTTTTAATTATTTAAAATTATTAATATTATTGAACTAATCCGTTTTTTATTTTACCTTGTTACAGCAAAAGTATCGTTGGTCTATTGGGATTCACCAGCGGATGAAGAAGGAGTTTGAGGCCAAGGCAAGAGCACGATTGCTCGACATGGTCTACAACTGGAAGGGCGACTACCAGGTATAGATTTATAAATTATAATATATATATATAGTTTTAAAAATATTATATACTTTAATTAATTCTATTTTTTTTAAATCAGGTGGATGGTTACGAGGCCGGGAAACCCGATTGCCTCACAACCACGGTGTGGGATGGCCTCATCAGCTTTTGGGGGTTGCCGGACTCGGTCAGAACCTCCAACACAAACTCCGAGAACCGCATGACCAAAGACGAGCATGGCAACACCAAGGTTCTTCACACCACTGGTCGAAAACCTCACGCGGGAATTCGTCTAGACATGGTAAAATGATTTTTAATAACTATTTATATTTTATTTAAATATTCCAAATTAATATTTAATTTTATAAATTAATTTCAGGCTAAGGAGACAGGAGTTCTTCCGTCTCTGAAAGACCTATACGAGAGGACCCACCGGAACAAGGCTGGGCGGTTTGTAGATCCTGCTTCCGAGCGGATCTACAACGAGGTTGTTGCCCGAGTTGACGAACGCCAGACCCAGTTGACTCAGCAGGCTGGGACTCCAGTCATATTATCCACTGTTGAAGTGGATAAGATTTACGAGGAGGTAAATAATTTCGTTTTACTATTAATTTTAATTTTTTTAAAAATTTTTTCTTAATGTTATTAATATTTTTAATTACAGGTCGCCCCTAAGAAAAAGGGGCGTGTCATCGGGATTGGCTCGGTTAACGATGTCCCTGCAGCGACATCGTCTTATCATCAGCAGCAGCACGATGTCAATGCTCAGCTGCGCTCGGAGTTGGCTTCGCTCACCCAGCATGTCACTTCTCTCACCAATGTCATCGACATTATGGCGGTTGGAAACCCGCATTTGGAGGAGATGTTGCGTCAGAGACGGGAAGGCGGAGAGATTCCACCATCACAGTCACAGCCGGCCACCAACTACGGACAAGATTTCCCGAGCCAGGACGACTTCGTTCATAGTTTTTTTTATTTTAATTGTATATTATGAATTTTAAAACTTTCTGTATATTATTTAGTTATTTATAAAATATTTTGTTTTTTAGTTTTTATTTATAATTTTATTTTTTTAATTTTAAAAAAAAAATAATTATATTTATAATTAATTTTTTTAATAGGGAAAAAACCATTTCGAAGCAAAATCCTCGTAAGGATTCCAAGTAAAATCCTCGTAATATTTCCTAGTAAGTTCCTCGTAATGTTTTACTACGATCTTACTAGGAAAACCTTACTACGATGTTACGAGGAAATGCTGCGAGGAGCTTACGAGGAAACCTGACCCATGACTTTACGAGGAAATGTTTCCTCGTAAATTAGCTACGACTTTACGAGGAAAAAGGCTTTACGATGAACGTTTTACGAGAAAACGAGTTTCCTCGTAATTTTTTAGTAAATGGCCATTTACTAGGAAATTACGAGGAAACTCGTCCTAGTAATGGCCGAGTTTTCTTGTAGTGAACAACCAGTTTTTCAGAATCAAAACTTAGGAATCTCTTTCTTTAACTCAAAAATTGTCCCGTAGTTAGAGTTCCAAGATAATACTTCATCTTTATTCTATTCACGTCACTTGAATAAAAATCCTATCAAACATTCATTCTATATGTAGTTTCATTGACAAATGACAAAAAAAATAAAGAGAAGAAGTGAGAGATTGTTGTTATTCACATTTTTCTTTAGTGGAATGAGAGAGAACATTATATAGCTTAACAAAATGCCAAAAATATTTTGGTCTTAGTGGTAATAAATACTACATTAATTTTTAGCATAACCACAAAATTAATCACATAATTAAAGAGAATTTTTAGCTTGGTGACCAAGACTAATTCTAACAAGAATTAATGGGTTTTGACCAAGTTTTATTCTCTAAAAGACTTATTTATTTTTTTAATTAAATTTTCATTTATATATTGATCAGTTACATAAAATAAAATTTTGATATAAAAATATAGGTTGTTAGACCATGATCCATGTACCTGAACCGTTATCTAACCGAACTCAAGTCTGAGTTCATATTGACTCGCTTGGTTTAGTATGAGTTTACATTTCTCTATAAGTTATTAACCTTGTTAGACTTCTCCATATAGTCCATTTTGTGTTGTTAGGGAAACAATCTTAGGACAAACATATCTCATTCAAATAAACTACTATTTTAACATTTGTATTAAAATTGAGTTCCAACAATCCCCTATATAAATAAAAATGATTCTAAGAAATGAAGACTCGATAAAAAAAATTGAGAGTACAAACGAAAAATCTGCTGCAAATGAGTTGGTAGCATGTTTCAGCGCTGAACCAATCATTGATAATATATATCGGGTTAAATCGACTAGAAGGTGACATGATGTCTTAAACCCGCCGAACTTTGGTGTAAACCGAGAAAATATCTATCACACAATTTCATTTTCTCATAGAATTATGTTCTCTATTGTGTTCATTTTGGCCTTTAACATGTCTTGTTAATCATGAGTAACTTAGAGAATATAGCATGACCTTCATTCTCTTAGAAACGGCATCATTTCACACTCACAAGGTGATTTTCCATTAGTTTTGTTTAGGAAAATATCTTGTACTACTCCACTTATATCTCAAAGATATGGACTAAAATCATTAAAAATAAACGTTTATCCTCAAAAACATACAAGTAGCACTATATAATCATCCTAGGAACTGGGTAGAGACCGAAGTCTCACAGTTCTTTTAGTAGATTAAGCTTGACTTAGTTTCCTTTACACCTATTTTTTGGGATCTCCAATCATTTAAGTAGAGTTACCGCCGACGTCCTCTTAATTCATAGGCTTTACACCCATTCCTCTTGATGATTTTTCAATTTGATCTCGTGACACACATTTATTAATCCAATCATTATAGGTTCTTTAATTGGATATAATCAATTTAGATTAATCCGTCTGAGATAAATTGCCTAATGGTTGTATGTCATCTTCTTACAAAATACGAATAACCAGTATATATAAAATTTAGTGTTCGACCACTAATTTTTATCACATCATAAAATCTTTTACTCAGTATAAAGACAAATCTGCATGTGGACTTTTTGTTTCTAGAATAGGATAACCAATTAACATAATTATATCCTTTCAATATTATTGTGTCCTTACCATGATGTAACTACAAATTTTATTAATCTCAAGTCTTTAGTTATAATTTTCCAGTGTTTACAAGCTGGATTACTCATGTGGTGACTTAGTATGTGTACATAGTCCACAAGATTCAGTCTAACATATTTTTGTTAAGTGTTCTAGACTTTAAGTTATACTTAATTATATTTTGAATCTCACAAATATCATTCTATCATATATATGATCTTGAGAACAAGGATTCCTAGCAAACATAGTAATCTATATCACTAGAATCACATTTTTGTAACCTCATGTCATAATTTTCAAACTTCCTACAAGAATACTCTTAGTTTGTTTAAGCATTTTTTTTATGATAAGATTTACATATCCAAATGTATATCCATGTAGAATAATTTTGATATATATGTACATATCATATTTATTGATTCTTTGAAAATATGATATTAGAAAATATTCATGTCATTTTATGGAGTTGGCTTAAATCCGTGCATCCATCACATGGTTTTTTATGTTTCGTAATGTTGCAATGGTCCAAACATTATGATTAAAATTATTCTTGAAGTCAAGAAATACAAACATTTTTTTGCTGAAAGCTTTGCATCACAAGCCTAACCTTGTACTTGTAATCTATCCACCGAAAATATATTTATAACTTCAAGGCATTAAATCCATTTAGTAAATATGTCATGTACCATATATGATTTTTCATAATGGAGGTTTATTTACTATTGATGGTTTCCTATCATGAAGATGCCTCTGGTGCAAAAACGACATTTGTGAAATTTCTTTGTTTATTCTTAAAAAGAAAACATTTAAGAAATCTGTACAACCAAATTTTACCTTGCGAGCTCGTTTTTTACGTCTATGCTCGATTCCAAATGTGATTGCGCCTCTTTGTTTATGAGTTTGTTGTAAATTTTTATCATTATACATACTCGTATTCTAAGAAAGGTGCATACATTTATTTCAAAATTATATTAGCATGAATATTAGATTTAATTGATTTGTCAATAAGCACCAAAAATTGTGGCTTTTTTTTTTAAAAAAAAGGTGATATTGCACTTTTTGCTATGCACGCCCACATTCTAAGGAATTTATGCAAATGTAAATTACCTATCTAAATTGCATGTGGCTTCTTGCCAATAAATATATATGGTAAGACTTGCTTCCCTGATATTTCATGAGATAACTCGGAGTCATACAAATTGGAAGTTATCATTCATAAGAGTTAAAAAAAAAATTCTTTTTTAAAGGAAAAAATCTACATCACTCTTAGGTTCAAATGAATAAAGATTAGTTTTAACAAATAATGATATTTTCTCTATGAATTGCATTTCATTCACACTAAGTTGCCTCTTATATCTTATCTATCTACATAGTTTCTAAAGTTAATTTTACAAATCTGGGGTAATACTGCATCTTTCTTCTATTCACATCAGTTAAATAAGAGGCCTATCAAACCTTCATTATATGTGTACTCTCATTGATAAATGAAAAAAAAATAAAGAGAAGAAGTGGAAGAGATTATTGTTGTTCACATTTTTTCTTTTAGTGGAATGAGAGGGCATTATATAGCTTAACAAAATGCCAAAAAGATTTTGGTCTTCTTGGAGATAAATATTGTATTACTTTTGGCATTAACCACAAAATTAATCACAAAATTAAAGAGAATTTTTAGCTTGGTGACCAAGACTAATGCCAACAAGAAGCAATGGGTTTTGACCAAGTTTAATTCTTTAAAAGACTTATTTATTTTTTTAATCAAATTTTCATTTATGTAGTGGTTTTACATAAAATTAAACTTTGATATAAATATATAGGTTGTTGGACCATGATTCATATAAATGAATCGTTATCTAAACCGAACTCAGGTCCGAATTTACATTGAGTCAACTTGGTTGGTTTATTATGAGTTCACATTTCTCAATAATTGTCTATGGTTATTAACCTTCTTAGATTTCTCCACATATTCTATTTTGTGCTGTTAAAGCAACAATCTTAGTACAAACATTTCCTACACAAACAAACTATAATTTTAACATTTTTATTAAAATAGAGTTCCAACAATCTTTCATATGAATAGAAATGATTTTTTGCTCACGACGCAACAAGAAGCTTGTTGGTACAACGCAACTTGATAAATCCTACAAATTGAGACCCACATTATTTATTGCCTTCAAACATGAACTGGGAAAATAAAATGTAAAATGTTGGGCATTAACCCAAGAGCAATTTTATTGTTTGAGATCGGCATGCCCGACAATGGCTTCCAGACCAGGAATAATTCGTACTGCCTAATGGGCAGGAGTTAACTCCCGCCTAGAAAGTAAAGCAAAATCTTCCAGATAAAAGAAAATCTTATAATATATATAAAAAAAATTCCTAATCATAAGGGATACACTAGCTATATAATATAAATACAAACTCAAAATCCTAAGAGATAAGGCTAAGGCATTCGACCTACTTTTACTACAAACAAGCTGTTTGAACTGAGGTTTTTAACTCCAGTACCTTGTACTCTTGCTATTTATTCAGTAAAAAACTTTTTGATCTCTTGACTTTAAGAGTGTCATAAAAAACTAGTTTTATTTTACCTTAACACTAATAAATTCGAGTTTTCTTATTTAGGGAATATTTATTCTCTTCATAGGGAAGGTGAAGTCGAGTGGATATTATATGCATAATATATAATTTGATATAGTTGTGAAATTAGATTTTTTTCTCTAGTTTATTTTATCTCATTTTAAAAACAAAATTGTTAACATAAAACATAATGTGGCATAAACTCTAGCCTTTAGATATTTCAGGGTTTAAGATGATTATAATAGAAAAAAGTCCTTCCAAAATATGAAATTGTTTTTTAATTAAAGACGTAAATCTATAATAAACATTTAGAAAATGGAAAATGATTTTTAGTGTGAAACTATGTTGTTTTCGAGATGTTTTAAACTTTTATCGAATAAGTAGAGACAAGTAAATACATCGACGTTAGGACTGGGCATTTTACCCGGACCCGAAAACTCGAACCGGAACCGACCTGAAAAAACTGGTTCGGTTCGGGTCGGGTACGGGTACGGGTAATGTCATTTTACCCTATTGGGTTTTGTTGTGGAGGACTCGCGGGTCTTGGACCCGACCCGACCCGAACCCGAAACCTGATAGGGTACCCGAATACCCAAAACTTTTAGTATATATTAAATATATATGAGTATTTTTAGTATATTTTTGGTATTAAAGATATTTTTTAAAGTTTCGGATTTGTTTTTTTGTATAATTTTGGGTTTTATGTAAAACTATAGAGTTTAAAAAAATATAATTCAATAATCAAATAAATTTTGGGTATTTTTCATGTCTTCAGATCAAATTTTAAGTAAAATGTTAGATATTTTGGGCATTTAAACTATTTTTAGATTTTTTTTTGTGTATTTTTGGGTATTTTTTGGGTCGGACCCGGTAGGACCCGAACCGAACCCGACCTGGAACCGAATCGAAAAATTTTAATTATCCTATTGGGTCTCACATCTAAGACCCGTACCGACCCGAACCCGATAGGATCCGAACCGAACCCGAACCGACAAATTCTAATTACCCTAGTGGATCTAAATATCTAATACCCGAAGGACCCGAACCCGACAAGTTCCGACCCAAACCCGACTCGAAGACCCAAATGCCCAGGCCTAATCGACGTTGTTTGATTTAGTGTGTTCTTCGATGGATGGGCCTATCGTTTTAGTTAAGATTTAATACGTTATTTATAAATTAAAAAATTGTTCTTGATTCTAGGCGTAAGTATTAACTGGAACCAAAATCTGAACTAGGGCTCATTTCTAAAGGTTTATAATGAAACCAAGCAAAATATAAATTAAATTAGAAAAGATTGGATATTTAATAGAGATAAAGACCAAAATAGACCTAAAGAAAAATTTGTCCTAAAAATAGCATTTAAAGAGAAAAATGACCAAAATAGACTTTATTAAAGGATGTAAATATATATTTATACCCTTGAGTTAACTAATCTAAAAGAGTTTAGAGTTATGGGGTGAGTATTTTGGAGTTGAGGTTTAAAAATTAAAAAAAATTAAAAATATTAAAATTTTTAAAATAAAAAAGATCTATTTTAATCATTTTTTTTCTCATGATCTATTTTTGTGACAAAAATTTTAAAAATATTATTTGAGAGATTTGTCATATTTAATACCCGAAACAGATCCACACTCACATAATCATATATATATATATATATATTGACCCTAAATCTCTAATCTATTTTTTTTCATTCTCTTTGTTTAGGATTCCTCCACCAACTCTTTAAACTATTTCCCTCCATTAAAAAGATCCAAAAACAAGGTTTGTTTTCCATGGAGGAAAAGCCGACTCCCGCCAATCTCTCTCGAACCCGAAAGAAGACTAAACTATTGCATCCTACTAAAAACTTGTCATCAAGCTCAACTGAAGTTTGTGCGCGATTTGATTCTTGATTTTAATCAGATTGTTGATTTTGGACCACAATTATATCGGTTATTTTGGGCTACCTAAAATAAAGAATTTGAAGTTTAATGTCCAAAACTGACCTGATTTGTAAAATTACCCAAATGGATACTAGATTCCAAAATCAAAATATCCAAAACTATGAAAATCTGGCATGAAAACCATCTGATAGCTGAACTCTATGCCTAGTTGATTTATCACAACATTTATCAGTATGCGTAAAACTATTTGGCCATGACTTTGTACCACTACAATACAGAATAACCAATCAAACTCTTCAAATGCGGCCATAAAATTAAAATGAACAATAAATCTTCTATTACTCCTTCTGCTTCTTAAAAAGTATTTATTTTGTTTCTTAGAGAGTGTCATTTTAACATTTTTCACATAAATTAAGAAAGTAGTTGAAATATATTTATGTTCTTATTTATTATACATATTTAACCAATAGTAGCTGAAATGAAAAAATATTTATAAAAACAATGTGTTTATAATTAATATTGAACAAAAAGTTGTATTGGAATTCTCAAGTGACATTCTTTGTGTAATAAAAAAATGTTAAAATAACACTCTATTAAGAAAAGAGAGAATAGTATTTCAGAATTTTATTTTTGTTTCAATAAGAATGTTGTTTTGTATTTTTAATTTAAATTTTAAATAATTTTTTATTTTTAATCTCACTGTATTAGTTTATTAGTTAGACAAAAATATATATTTAGTGTATAAATTTTATATAATAAAGGAGACTTTTTTTCCTTTTAGACTATCAACATCACCAAGGAAGAATTGAACATTTTTTACCACATGTCCCACCCAAAACGCATTGTTTTATTTGGCTGTCTCTCTGTGGGCCGTTTTATTAACAATGCAGGATGAACCCAAAACTTTCTTACTCTGTGGCTCGTGCCGTGCCACAAGCCACAGAGTATCACAGGATGAACCTCGTGAAGGCTCAACGAAGTGGTTCCTGGTCTCTTCGTCGCCGAATAACTCCATCCCCGTCGCGAGTCAAGCTTCAACCAACGGCTTCAGTCTCCATCTCCGCCATAGAGCTCTAACCGTCGCAATCCTCACTCGTTGTGACCTCACCTTGACCTGTGGCAGCATGTTCTGAAGCTCCAGAGCCTTTGCTTCTCACCGTCGCGTCCATATTCTTCGTCGGAGGAAAGCTCGAGCTACAACAATGGAGAAGTTACTATTTTTGCATTTCTGGTCCTTCATTTTTCAGCTAATTATGCTTGGACCCCAAAACGTCCATATTGTACATTTTAGCCCTTGATTTTCGCCTTAAACTTCCAATTGTGCATTCTTAACCCTGAAAATGTAATATAATGACCTAAATGCAACCTATAATGATCATAATAACTTAAAATATGAATCTAAAACTTATAAAAAATGCGAGACATCAACCGTCAATATTGAGAGGGCATGTAAAGCTCCCACCAGTAACAGAGCCATCATAACCACTAAATTAGTTTTTCGAAAAACCAAAATTTCGTATAAATATCCGAATTGTTAACGAAATGCTCGCTTTAACATCAATGGGTGATCAAGCGTATCTTTCTGTAAGAAGAAAATCGGGACCTTCCACTTGTATGATACACAGTTACAATCATCATCGAATAGGTTCATTTTTAACTACTCATCAACTATAGTAAAACATCTCAACATATAAGAATATGCTCGAAAAAAACACAAAAAAATCACTTTTTAAACACCTCCCACAACAAATCTAAAATCAGAAAACATATGTTCTACAACTACCAACAGGAGCTTGAGACATTTGTGAAAAAATGTTCATATATTCCCAGTGCAGTGACAACACATAATCCTCTCATAAGTATAATAGCTATTTGAGGATGACGACCAAAATACTTTAAAAACCAGGTACGCCAAAATCTTACAAAGCGTCAACGCAAAATATTTTTACAATTCATCATAATTTTTTAAAAATTGTTAACTATCCCATTTTATTATTTAAACCAAATATGTTAACAACATATTTAATAATTCAAGAAGTTATTATTTAGAGAAAGTACATATTATTAAACGAATATAAATTTAAAAAATAAATAGAATAATAATAAAAACAAAAAACAAAAAAAAAATGTTTAAAATAATGATTTTCACATCTCATCATACTCATTCTAACAAAAAGAAAAGATTGAACTTCACAAAAAAACATTGTTGTTGATTTCAAATAAAGATGGTGGATAACCAAAATTTAAAATTAATAAATAATCTATACATAATTATGCTTTTTCTCCTTCAACTTTGCTTCCAAACTTTTGTCTATAAAATTATTTTTTCTCCACACATTCTTTGGGTGCAAGAGTGGAAGTGCATCATGGAAAAATGGAAACCATCAAATCTAAATTAATTTTCAGAGATGAAAACCTTAAGCATTATCCTTTTTCTTCAAATAAATACAAATAATGAGAGCGAGAGTTTAACTTTAATGTTGTATTTGAGTTTTTAGATGAATCAATGGCTTTTTCAACACCATGGCCTCACACTAATTGACCATTGCAATAAATTTAACTCATTTTGTTCACACCCACTATGGATCGTATGGTTCGTATTAACATGTATATAAAAACAAACAAAGAACCCAGGACCAACTTATCTTTTCTAAAAAAAAACATCACAAATGAATTCAACTCATCCATTATAAATGCCACAATTCGCATAAGTCAAAAATCACATTACAATAGAAATATAAGTTATTAATCAATATATGTAAATTTATACACTTTACCCACAAAATATGCACCATTTTCACCAAACACACATTCATAAGCTAAATACTTCTAAACAAATACAAGCATATCGTAGCTCCACAAACTTGAAAAAGATTTGATTCAATCACACCTCAAAGAATAAACTTACAAAACAACTAATAAAGATATTTAAAACAATGTGACATAATTAACAAACACTCCGCGCGGACAAACCACTAGTAGAAAATAAAATAAAATTTTTAAGTGGCTTTTTAATATGCGTTAAAAATGTTCATGTCACATTTTATTTATGAAACTGAGAGAGTAAATTATTATGTTCTATGTAGATAAAAGAAATGTATAAAGAAATACACAATCTTTCATTTATGAATCGGCACGCCGTGTTATATAACTTATTAACTACGTTATTTGTTGATAAAAGAATGTATGATACTCTTTTGTCAACAAATGTATGTATAATACAAGAAGAAGAAGAATTTCAAAAAGGAAAAAAAAAAGAAAAGAAGAAGAAAGAACTGAAAATATTCACAAATGTCCTCTATTTTTCTTTATTCTCTGCTTTGGATTTTTGACTATTTTTTACTGTCACTAAAAAACTAGAAAATGTTAAATTAAAGAATCTTGTAAGTTCTCTTCCTGCGGCAGTGATCCCATGCGGCGATCCTCATCTGAACTTTCTCAAAATCAGAAACACGACACGGAATCGTGATCCGACCCGGTTGATCAAACCCATGAACCCGCTCTGCTTGCTCCAACAATTCTCCGAACAGTGGGTGATTAAAATAAATCACCGACACTACAACCAGCCGCGTGTCGCCGTCTGATTCTCCGACGTGAACAACCAAATGTCCCCTCGGAACAGCCGTTTTCGGATCCTTACCCAGTCGGATCTGACTCTGACCACCGCACAGTTTTTTGGCTCCACGGCGAAGACACCGTGCTAATGAGCGAATTCCGGCGATCGGGTTTTTGATTCGTGACCGGTACTGACAATTCATTCTTCGAAGTCTTGTTGATCGGATCCATTTGAAGATCTTGACAGATCTATGTCTAATTTTGAAACCTCTGACTCTCTTCATGCTTGTTCTAAGAATGAAATGGGTTTTGTCTGAAATCGAGTTTCAAGATGTCTGGTTTGGATTTTGGTCTCTCTTTATATAGGGCTTTGAGCTATGTCCTTTGGATGTTAATTACGTGTATTTTTAGATGTACACTTGTGCACACTGATGGATAGTTTTCCAAATTCAACATTTTAAATAGTTTCTTTTTCAAAAAATTGATAAAAATATCACAAGTTAAATATTATTTTTTAAAAATACTTCAGTTAAAAATTTATTAATATGCAGATTTAAATTTTATTGATTATTGTTTAGGATTTAGTGTTAGGGGTTGAATTTTTAAATATTTAAAAAATTAGTTAGTTTATTTCCATCATAAATTTAGAGTATTTTTTAAAATAGTCATTCGTTAATGGTAAATTTGAAAAATAGTATCAAACTTATGGTATAACTGAAATTTTTCTTTTTTGCTAGTTTTTTTTTAATAAATGTAAAGATTTCAAAGGTTTTCTAGTTCCAAAGACTATCTTACGAGATCTTGCATTTGAGTATGTACAAATGATTAAATCCATTTAAAGCACGTCTATGTGGTCAATGCCTATTTAATCTCAGAGCTAAAACTCCAACCGAAACAAAGCTGAAACTCCAACCGAAACCCTTTTAACACTAAGCCAAAGCGATTTGGTTAAAAGTTTAGTAATTTTAGTAATATTACTTATATTATTTTAAAACTAAGAGAAACAAATTCAGGGGGGAAATGGAGTATTGTTTCTTTTTTTTTCCAGACCGAAAACATGCAAAATGATGATAAATCAAAATAAAATAGATGGAAATTAATATATATACCCGGAAATATTTGATAATTTAATTTGTTTGACTTAATTATTTGGATACAAAGTTGACATTTTTTGTTAGCGAGTAAAGTTTCCCGGGATAAAAAAAACTTAATTATGGTCATGTTCGTTTAGTTGTATTATTATTTTATATTTTTGTACCTTCCAGATAATCTTGGATTTTATATAGATAAATATAGATGTTAAAGAAACATTGACAAGTTATGATCATTGTAACCACTAGTTGAATCTTCTGATAAATATTTTCTAAGTATATTTTATTAAAAGAATTTATATATGTGAAGTAGTAATAACATGTTTCTTGTTGTAACCTGCCATCTAGGATGATTCGTTTGATTCTTCTTCTTTTTTAAAATACTTCATTATAGGTTATTAGTATATGTAAAACGTATATCTATGTATATGAAATTCGTAGTTATTAGTTACGATTTGCTTTCTTTGTTTATCATAGTTAAGTCAGATTCATTAATGGGTTTTTAATTAAGATTCAATACTTTATTTGTTTCGTAATAAATATGGTTGTAGAGATTTTTTTTGTTACAAAATAAATATTATGTTCAATTTTCAATGTAAAATTTATTAAGTTTATACTATAATTTATTTTTTATTGGTTAAAATATGGTTAGGTATATAGATAATTGTAAAAAAAAATAGAAAAAAATATTTATTTTTTGAATTTGTGTATACAAAATTAAAGTCACACTTAAAATAAAAAAAAAGGAGTAATAGTTTTGATATGATAACTTGGATAACGCATCTACAAATAAACGTTATAGAGTGATAGAGATATAGCTCAGATAAAGAAATTACATAAGTTTATTCCATAGCTTATATATAATTTGTAAGGGAGATATAAATAGATACAAATGAAAGCTTGAATCAGAAAATCATAAACTAAGAAGAGGTTGATGATAGAAAAGGCATGCAACTGCGTGGTGGGACGGACATATAGAGTACAATTTGGTCGGCGGCCGACACGGCGCTTGCAATCTTTGTAACATGCCCCGATGCACTGCATAATTATTATTTTTGTTCTATAAACATATCGTTCTTAAGGTATTTTATTATGAAGTTTTAGAATATAGAAGATACTGCAAAACATGCCATTTGTTTCCAAATATATTCGCATAATGTTTTGTTAAAATTGATGCCATCCATTTTCTTTTATAATGGAAAGTTAGTTGCATCTAGGGGCTGGACATTTATTCGTTAAATTTGATTTGATTCGTTATCCGTTTCGATTCGATCTGTAAAATCAGGATATTCGTAAATCGTCGAATCAAAACAAATACTAAAAATTAATATCTGTTAGAAGCGAATCAAACTACAAATACTAAAATATTTATAGCCGAATCTCCAAACCGATCTAACATTATACAAATAGATGTATGTCTATAAATAAAGATAGATTTTTATATGCATAATTTTATAAGATTATTATTTTAACATATCATTTTATTAATTTTATTTAGAATTTACGTATAAAATCTTTATAAAAATGAAAATTAAAAAAAAAATTGTGTTTATAAGAAAATTTAATTAATTTTAGAAATTTATGGAACATATAGTTTCATTAATTTTTATTTTTCATTTTATATTATGTAAAAATATTTTTTTAAAAACAAATTTTATAATTTTCTTAATTTACTTGTATTAAACAAAGTAAGTGAGATATCCGTAAATATTCGCAAATATCTCAAAAAAATCCGAATACCTGGAAAACTGAATATCTGTATTTATCCGAAGTAAACCAAATCGGAAAATCCGATATAGATACGAAGAAAATCACAAATACTGAAAATTATGGAGATATTCGATCCGTGCATACCCCTAATTGCATCAACCAACGTTGAGTTTTGTAGAGGGATCGCGGTTATAACTACCATCACTTAGATTCAATTCTGCGCTTGAATAACTATTTACAATGTTTAGGTTTTCAGCAAAGAGATATCACTTTTTTTTGCACCCAAAAAAAAAAAGTTAGTTGCATCACAAATAATATTTCGGTTTTCCTGTTAACTAATCAGCCATTAACCCTTTCTCCAAAAAATAGAAAAACTAACCTAGAAAATTGGGTTAGTTTTTTTTATGCGTACGTTTTCTTCTCTAGATGATCATGAATGCGTCTTGGTGTTGACATGACTTGGCAAAATAAATAAAAATGTCGATGAGCTCATAATTATTTTATTTGATGAACTCATACATATATAATAATATTGTGATTGCATGTCTAAATCAAAGTCATATACTGATAATTATTTTTTTGTTGAATTCAGTACATATATAATTTATACTTTTCATTTTTAATATCAGTATCAAACTCTATTATAAAATAATTCTTGCAAAAAAATAGAATGAGCGAACTACATAATAGTGATATAATAGTTTTGATTGAATGAGAAATTATCTTAATGGTCTAAATCATAGGATCGATCCTCTTCTACTGCAAAATTACTAAGTTCATATGTGGTTATGCAGATATAAACCCATTAAATATGACACGTTTGAACACCTAAATAAAAAATCTAACTTAAATATATTTAATAATATAAAAACGAACCAACTTTTCTCAAAAATACGCTACAACATTAACTCATAACTCAAAATAGCAACCATAGTTAATGTATTAAGCCACATACACTATAATTTGCCGATGCATAGGTGTGCCAGTTAACATTTAAGACAACTGATTTAGATAACTCTTCTCTTTCTTGCTAACCCAAAGAAGTTTACTTAGTAACACTCACAATTTTTAAGCCCACTCATTAGATTCTTATGATCATGCTTAAAGTTCATTCTCTTAATTGTCAACCAAAAAAAAAGAACTTTTAAAAACCAGAACGTGAAACGTTCGATGTATATCTATTACTTGTGGAAAGCGTACTACAATGCGTAGAGAACAATGAATGGTCAAGGCCTAACTTAAAACCACACACGTTCTATATCTTTATTTGTTTTTTTCGTCACACTTCCATATTTTCTTCTCTTTTCTTCATCCACTATTTCAAAAGAAAAAGATATATCCCAGTTGCTACGATACACTTTAGTAGAACAATTGAAAACGTGTTAATTTAGTTGGGAAAAGAAGAAAGAAATTCCGAACCTTTATGGAAGGGAAAGATAGAAACTAACAATATTATGTACTTGTGTTTACCTAATATTGAAATATGCATATACGTTTGTCACTTGTTCTTATCTTCTGATGCTATGTAAATTTAATATTCTATAAAAATTTGAATCCTGTTCACACATATATCATAACAGAATCCAATATGAAAGGACGATAAAATTCTTGTAAGAACTTTAACACTTCGCTTGAAGTTCTGGGAATCCAACATATGTCCTAAAAATGGAACAAAAAGTAACATCCATTATTTCAATAGCTTTTAGATAGTACTTTTTTAACACGGGTAAACCATCCATACATTATCACATAATCTATAATTTTATTACATAAAATGATCAACTACCTTCAAAATATGCAATATTCTATGGATAATGATTTCATGATGAAGTTCTCCACAAAACACTTAGCTGGATGGACGATTTTACATGTACGAAAATATCGATTGACAGGGTCTCTCTGCAACAGACGAACACGATGAACAACTCTTCTTTCAATACTTGGAACCTCCGAGAAACTTTGCATCATATAATCTACGATTCTTCCACAAACATTTAGATAGTACACAAGCCTCATGGAACATCTATTTTCCGCTTCTAAATTATATTTTTATCAAGCGCTTCTAAATTATATTTAAAACTGAAAATTCAACTTTCAAAACTTTTTTCTTATCATTTCGAAAACTATTTTAAGAACTTGCTTTTTTTTTACATTTTAAAAGCTAGTATTTTTATTTTAAAAACACATTGTCCTGATAAATGAAAAATTGTAGTTATAATATATATTAGATTATATTTCTTATTTTATTAAAAACTATATAGAACTAATATTGAAATATAAATACAAAATCATATGAGAGACAATAGAACTAAAAGTAAAATTATATTTGCATGGTTATTTTGAATTTTATGTATAAACTGCCTGATTAGAAAATCTATATTAAAGATTTTAAAGATGTTAGAAAGGATTAATTTTTTAGTTGTAGAAGTATCCCAATTTTTTTGATTTTTTGGTCTTTCTTTAATATACAGAATCTGAGATAGTTAATTTGATCAAAAATGAGTACACTGATTCTGGCTTTTGATTTTAAATCATACTCCCTCCTTTTCATAAATTACATGTTTTAGAAATATTTTTTTTTAAAAAAATACATTTTATGCATGTTTTATCAATCAATAGTGATTAATTGCAGAAACGGCAAAAACGGCAAAAACTTAATTACACTTATTGAATTTTTATTGGTTTAAAATTATAGAAAAATAAATCACAAAATAATGTAGTTATAAATAAGATTTAATATATTTTATTAATATGTGTTAAAAGTTTAAAATATGCATTATTTTAAAACAAATATAGTATAGTTTAGTTGTGATTCATGAAGTCAATGCATTGAATTTGTTAATCTATATAATTTAATATTGAATATATATATATATATATTCTTTAACATTTATCAACATCCTAAAATGTTTTTTAAATGGCTTTTGTAATTCTATATGATTTCGTACGAGTATCCACTTATAATTCTTTAGAACTAGACTATCATTAGAAAAATCTATATTTTTATCCAATGCGTTTGCAGACCCCGGGATTTTTAAGTCTTTGACTTGAGTGGTAAATTCATCTTTTCTAAATTCATCATGCATGAATTCTGAATCAAATTAACATTCGGATATCTAGTGACTGCTTTAACCATTTTTGCTAGAACATTAATGCATCATTGCATGTACTATATATTTTACAATTTCTTATATTTTGAAAACTATATCGATTAAATAGTTTCCATGTAGATATTAATATGGAGATGGTATGTGTATTCAAGTCTCAGTAATAAACATATTTTATAAACAGTTTTAGTATTGCTGTTTATACTAATATGTCTATGGTCAGAATAATATGATTCATGCAGACAAAATCAGGCCAGTCATATTCGGGAGAGCTTGATCAAAATGAAGACATAAATAGAGATATTATATATCCAGATAACTAAAAATAAATGCTCATATGTTTAATTTTATTCTGATGTACCTAACTTGCCAACAAAGGGAATATAGATCTATCTTTAAACTTAACTATCAAATCCTCAAATCCATAATATCACATCCGTGCCTCTAACCAGCTTAACAAATCTAATATACACATGTGACATGACAACTAATTAAAACCTACTGTCTCTAATAATATAACAATAACATGAACGCAGATGATACTCCATAGCCTCCAATCTCCCTCCGTGGTGGGCCGTGCTCCTCACCGCCGCTACGTGAGGGAGGATCTCCTCCTCCTCTTTATTCTACATTTTTTTTTGAACACATAGGATATCTTCTTTTTCCTTCAGTTTATATTAGACTTTGTATTCCACCTTGTTGTTCTAATATAATCTAATTTGGGAAAAAAGAATGAAGATGATACACTATTTAGTTTTGATAACCAGGGTAATCCGTATCGGTTTTGTAGATGATACTTTATAGTAATATTCTAGTTATTGTCCAATTACCACTTTTTAATACAGAACTATTCGTACACTTCATACAATTTTCTACCAATGGTTGTTGAAAATATACGAGATAGGTAGGCTTTTTGGTTTAATTTCGGGTTCTGTTTGGTGTGTTTGGACCTAAAAAACTTTAACTAAAGTCAACTAAAATTAGTTTGATTTGGTTTGTGTTACGTTTGGTTTATGTTTAGTTTGGTTTAGTTTGATTTGAGTTTGGTTTTGTTCGATTTAGTTTGGTTTACATTCGATTTGGTTTAGTTCAGTTTTGTCCGTGTTTGTCCAGTTCAACTCAGTTGATTTTTAGTTTTGTTTTAGTTCGGTTACAAAAATATAATTCATAGAACATAAAAATAATCATCTAACACTAAATTATTAATTCTTCAGATTTAATCGTAAAGCCAAATATCACAATAAAATGTAGAAGATGTAATCTAACAATTTTATATTATATTATAGAGTCTAATATAAATATCATAGATAATTTTTTTGGTTTTGAAGATGTTATGAAATTTATTCTTTTATCATATTTTTAAAATGATGTAGTATTGATAGGTTCGGAGTTAAGAAACATACAATAAATTATGTTTTGTAATTTTTTTAGTTATTTATTCAATTCCATAAATACTTTAAATAAAAATTAAGCTAAAAGTATTAAGCAAAAATATCTCAAATTATGTCATCTTAATTATGTAGTTATATATAATAGTTTTAGTTCATTAAAGTTATTTATTTATGTTAATTTTAATATTTTTATTCTTTATTTTATTTAAAATATTGGTTGGTAAAAAAATATTTTAGAATTTTTAATTTTTAATATCTATTATGTTCTTTGAGAATATTTTTTAAAGGAAAATTTTATAAAATCTATATTATGTTTTTCCTTTTTTTGAATTTTCATTTTAGGAAATCTATTATATATATAAAATATATCATGTTTTGTTTTTTTGTAAAAAGATTCCCTTTATATATTTATTGGGAAACCAATTTAACAGAAAATAATTTAAAATTAAAATTTAATTTTGAAAAATCATCTCAAAATATCTATTATGTTTCAAAGGTAAACTTATTATCTAAACAAATATTAATCTATTATTTATGAAATTTCCTTTTTATATATGTGATTTGAAAACCAATATAAAGAAAAGAAAACTAAAATAACAAAAATTATCAAAACATAATTTTTTTTTAATAATGGTAGTAACTATAGTTTTTATAATTAACTAAGGATAGTATTATTATTAAATATTCTAAAATTTAACGTGAGAACGACACATATAAAAATGACTTCTCAAATAATATTATAGAGATTACAACTTTTAATCCTCTGCTTACTTGTAAATATTTTTATTAGAATCTTCAAATGCACCGAGATATATTTAAAACAATTGTGAGAACATTTAAGGGAGAATTGCTAAAAACAACCTAAAATTTCAATTTAAACCTATAAGTGTACTCCAATTTCAGTCAAATACAAAACCAACCTACAAGGAGGATAAAATTACTATTTAACCTTTATGACCAAACAAAAAAGTAGAAATATATTTTACATTTCTATCATTTGTTAGTCTACACGTAACAGAAAGAAGTCTACATATATGTAGACCTCGTACGAAGTCTATTCATACGGTAGACTTGTTATGTAGTCTATACCATAATTTTATCTAATAATTTAATTTGAAAAATGTATAAAAATAATTGTTGTAATATTTTTAACTAATCATTAATATAATGGATAATATGAAGTAAAAAAATTAAAATTTTATATAATTAAACATTTTTAAGGAACATTTAGGGTTTGAGATTTGTGGTTAAGGGGTTTGTAGACATATTATAAAGTCTACATATATGTAGACCTCTTTTTCAGTCTACACACAATTTAACCTAACCGGATTTAACCAATATAATTTGATGATCAAATAACATATTTACGGTTTGAGATTTGTGGTTAAGGGTTTTGTAGACATATTATAAAGTCTACATATATGTAGACATTTTTTCAGTTTACACACAATTTAACCTAGTATATAAATACGATTTCTCAAGCTTTTCGGGTAAAAAAAAAACTAATCTTCGTCGTATCTCTCTCTAGGCGATTTCCGGCGAGATTTCCGGCAAACTCTTTCCACGCAGTTTCCCATCCGCTTCTTATATGTCTGCTCCATCGCTCTGGTAAGTTAAATGTCTCTGCTTTACCTCTCTGTTGATAAAAAGTGACCACCTTTACCTTTTTCTCTTTTCAGATTTGAGCCGGCGACTTCTATGGAACAGTGCTTCTCGTCCAAATCTTTGCTTCCGGTTAGTATCATGGCTTCTACTTCATCTCTCTGTCCTAGCCAGCAAGGGACTGTGCTTCATCTTTCTGACGTACATCTCTCTGTCATCTCTATCTCTCGTTTAACTAATAACCTAACAAGCTCATCATTGTTTACTAACCTTTTAGTTTTTTTTGATTCAGATCTGAGTCGGCAGTCTTAGATCCATTTCTCTAACGAGCAGTGCATCCTCTCTAATCCATTTCTCTGCTTCCGATCAGTCTGCTTCATTTTGAAGTGTAGACTGAAGTTTTGAATTTGTAGACTGAAGTTTTGAATTTGTAGACTAATGTTGTGAATTTGTAGACTGATGTTTTGAATTTGTAGACTGATATTTTGAATTTGTAAACTGATATTTTGAATTTGTAGACTTCTCGTGTAGAATGCACTTGTATAATTCTTTGTTTGTGTCTTCTTGGTGCATGTTACAAAATGGATAAACTTGATTTCCTATTGCGGTTGTATACTCTAGGGAGGAGCTCAAGAACTGTGAGTAACAGACGGTTGTATCAGGCTTTTGTACCAGACATATGGTTGTAACAAACTTGTGTAATTTGCTTGCAGCAGACTTAAGTATTAGTCTTCTTTTACAAAAGACTTTTATAGAAGTCTGGTACTCGACTATCTATCAAAATATCATCCTTTGTATCAGTATAATACTCTTCTTTCAGAGATTTTAATTCATATTCGACCAAAAGTACAACTCCAATACAATCTAGAGAATTACATATTAGTCTTCCTCTATAGGAGACTTAAAAGGAAGTCTACTTTCTGTTCAAAAATACTAACATGTTGGTCTGTACGACAGAAAGTAACATTATAACTCAAAGTAATAGAAAAATTAAGACCTACGATTTCAACAAAAGTTCATCAAATAAGACAACATCCAAAGCGACAATACAGCTGATAAGTTCAATACATAAGACATAAGACAACATCCAAAGCAATAAGACACCATCCAAAGCAATAATACAATTGATTAATTCAATACATAAGAGATAATACATAAAACAACATCCAAAGCAGTAAGACAACACTGGTTTAACCTGGACAAGTTGGATGTGACCCGGTTGTTTGCACTGTGACAATTAACGTAGACTTACTAATATGTCTACAATTGTTTCCTAGCAATATAGCAAAATCAAAAGTATTATATTTTCATAATTACGACAATTTTTCTATCCAAAATCACTCAAACCCATTAGGATTAACTATTACACACTTTCAAACGAAAAAATTGTGAAAACAATTAATGCATAATACACAAATTAACTTTTAATGTATATTTCGAAATAGACTCCATGTTCAGTCTACAAAGTGGTAGACTTTCTTTTCAGTTTACATCCGTAGATGGTCATATAGGTCTACTCTTTGGGTTAGTTTTTGCAATTGACTATTTTACGGGTTACTTTTTATAGTTAAAAAAAGTTATGATTTTATATAAGCAGACTTCTTTTTCAGTATACAACTTCAAAAATGTTAGTTTTCGCTATTGACCAGAATTTTCTAGGATTTGACTTTCAGAGGTAGACTAAATATACAGTCTACATGTTTTAATTTTTTTGAATGAGGTTATTTTTGCAATTGACTATGTTTGACTTTTTAGGGGGGAGATTGAAATGAACGTCTACAACTTTGCAGACTTCGCAAGAAGTCTACTCTCAAATCCGACGAGTCAGTTTTGCATTTGACCAAAATAAAAAAATAGACTTCACGGGTAGTCTACATTTTTTTTCTGGAATAGAAGACTGCATGTGAAGTTTACATATTAAAAAAAATTAATTAATTTTAAAAAGTTTTAGTCAAACACAAAACTAACCTTTTCAACGCAGTCAAAATTTTGTTCAAATGCAAAACCAACCTTAAGTAAACTTCTCCCGCAGTCTACGCTTCGTAGACTTACGTTGAATTCTACTTATGAAAAGTCAGAAGTTCATTCAAATGCAAAACTAACCTCTTTTGCGTAGTTGTCTTTGTAGGTCTACGTAGGTTTTTTGTTTTTGTTGTCAAAGGTTAAGATGTAGACTGTTGGGGAAGACTACGTTACAAAAAAAAATCCGTTTAGTCAATTGCAAAACAGACCTGTGCGTTGACAAATAGATTGCATTGTACGTCTACATAAGGGCGTAAACATATAAAACAGTCTATTATCGCGAAACAGATCTGAGAAACGACTTAAACCATGTAAATAGTTACTTTTTTGCAGTGTGAAGTTCGTTTCCAGTCTTTTCAACCGTCCAAAGTCCAATAATGACCAAAAGGAAACATTTTTGATAATTCACAAGTGAAAAAATACGAAATTATGAAGTTTGTGATTATGAAAATGAAGGTTAAGAGAGATTTTTAGATGGAAATGTAGAGAAAAAGAGAGGAAATGAAGATTTACTTGTTTAGAATGAGAAAAAAAATGGTTGAAAATTCAATTCTAGAGCTTTAAGAGATCAAAAAGGGTGGTTCATGGTGGTTGAAAATAGTGATGATGATGACATAGTTGTAATTAAGAAGAAATGTTTAGGGTGTATTTGGTTTTTTGTATTTTTCGAAATTAATAAATAAATAAATAATAATGGCAAATTTGTAATTAATTCAAAAACTTAGGGGTATTATGGAAAATTCAATGATGAATAGTAACTAAAAAAGAGGTTGGTTTTAGGTTTGACTTGAATTTTTAGGTTATTTTTGAAAAACACCCAACATTTAAAGTGGTTCATTTTATCTGGTGTAAACGTTATAACTAAATAACCGTTATGTCTCAGGTTTGACTCCCAGTTATAAAATTTTTTATTTTAATGATACGTAAACTACAAACATCCCACACCGGAAATTTGTAAACTTCAATAAAAGAAGTGATTAGTATAAATTTTTAGTTTGAATAAATGGAGAATTGTTAAAATCAACCCAAATATTCAAGTCAAACCTATAAATGTATCATATTTTTTAGTCAAATGCAAAACCAATTTATGGGGATGATAAAAATACTATTTAACCCTTATGACCAAACAAAAAAACAGAAGTGTATTTTACGTTTATATCCTTTGTTAGTCTACACGTAACAAAAAGAAGTCTACATGGATGTATACCTCGTACGGAGTCTATTCATTCTATAGACTTGTTATGTAGTCTATGCCATAATTTTATCTAATAATTTAATTTTAAAAACATATAAAAATAATTGTTTTAATATTTTTAACTAATCATTAATAGAATGGATAATATGAAGTAAAATAATTAAAATTTTATATAATTAAACATTTTTAAGGAACATATACTAATTTGGTAACCATGTCTTAAACAATGTTCATAGGTTAGAAACAATAGATTGTAACATGTTATGTCTTCTAGTAGTAGATTTCATAGGGTTAGATTTTAGATTTTGTTTTTTTTTTGGTTTTATTGACTTAAATCTGCTTATTAATGTTTAGTGGTTTACATTTTCTATAATTTTGATATTTGAAACAATAATTTAAACTGTTTGATGATCAAGCAAAACATTTAGGGTTTGAGATTTGTGGTTTAGGGGTTCGTAGACATATTATAAAGTCTACATATATGTAGACCTTTTTCAGTCTATTCGTATTGGTGTTTAGAAAAAAAAATCTTAAAATTTAAATTAAATTTAAATATTTATAAAAAATGTTAAATCATATATTATGACTATAAAATTAAAACTAAAAATAATTAAACATATTTAGTAAATCATATATTAAATTTTGTAAAAAATAAAGGGAAAAAGATAAAAAATCGTTGTAGTCTTTCTAAGAAGTTTACACACAATTTAACCTAACTCGATTTAACCAATATAATTTTAACCTAATCGAATTAAACCAAACCTTCTTTAACCTAACCAGAAAAGATACCCAGCATATAAATACGATTTCTCAAGCTTTTCGGGTAAAAAACCCTAATCTTTGCCGTATCTCTCTCCAGGCGATTTCCGGCGAGATTTCCGGCGAACTCGATCCACGCCGTTTCCCGTCCGCTCCGTCTCTGTCCGCTCTGGTAGTTAAATGTCTCGGCTTTACCTCTCTATCGATAAAAAGTGACCACCTTTACCGTTTTTTCTTTTCAGATCTGAGCCGGCGACTTCTAAGGAACGGCGCTTCTCGTCCAAATCTCTATTTCCGGTCAGTATCACGGCTTCTACTTCATCTCTTTGTCATCTCTCATACCTAGCCGGCAAGGGACTGTGCTTCATCTTTCCGACGTACGTCTCTCTTTCATCTCTATCTCTCGTTTAACTAATAACCTAACAAGCTCATCCTTGTTTACTAACCTTTTATTTTCTTTTGATTCAGATCTGAGTCGGCCAGTCTTCGATTCATTTATCTAACGAGCGGCACATCTTCTCTAATCCATTTCTCTGCTTCCGGTCAGTCTACTTCATTTTGAAGAGTAGAACAAATTTTTGAATTTGTAGACTTGTCATGTAGACTGATGTTTTGAATTTGTAGACTGATGTTTTGAATTTGTAGACTTCTCATGTAGACTGATGTTTTGAATTTGTAAACTTCTCATGTACATTGATTTTTGAATTTATAGGCTTCTCGTGTACATTTCATTTTAAACTATAGACTTCTCTTGTATAATTCTTTGTTTGTGTAATTTTGGTGCAAGTTACAAAATGGATAAGCTTAATTTTCCACCGAAGTTGTATACTCTAGGCATGAACCTGTCATGTCTAAAAGCATTGCTTACTACAGTGATGACAGCAAGCTATTCCTTGCTCTTAAAAATGCACTCGACGAAAAGGAATGGTAGGAGCTCAAGAACTCGAGATTGGGAGTGTTCTTGAAGTTCCACGAATTGTACCAGACTTATGGTTGTAACAAACTTGTGTAATTTGCTTGCAGAAGACTTAAGTATTAATCTTCTTTTACAAAAGTCTGCTACTCTACTATCTATCAAAATATCATCCTTTGTATCAATATAATACTCTTCTTTCAGAGATTTTAACTCATATTCGACCAAAAGTACAACTCCAATGCAATCCAGAGACTTACATATTTGTCTTCATCTATAAGAGACTTAAAAGAAGTCTACTTTTTGTTAAAGAAGACTCTAACACGTTGGTCTGCATGACAAAAAGTAACATTAGAACTCAAAGTAATAGAAAAGTTAAGACCTACGATTTCAACAAAAGTTCATCAAATAAGACAACATCCAAAACAATAATACAACTGATAATTTCAATACATATGACATAAGACAACATCCAAAACAATAAGATAACATCCAAAGCAACAATACAATTGATAAATTCAACACATAAGAGATAAGACATAAGACAACATCCAAAGCAGTAAGACAACACTAGTTTAACCTGGACCCGATTGTTTGCACTGGGACAATTTACGTAGACTTACTAATATGTCTACAATTGTTACCTAACAATATAGAAAAATCAAAAGTATTATACTTTCATAATTACAACAGTTTTTCTATTCAAAGTCACTCAAACCCATTAGGATTAACTATTACACACTTTCAAATGAAAAAATCGTGAAAAAACTTAATGCATAATACATAAATTAACTTTTAATATATATTTCAAAATAGACTCCATATTCAGTCTACAAGGTGATAGACTTTTTTTTCAATTTGCATCATTAGACGGTCAGATAGGTCTACTCTTTGGGTTAGTTTTTGCAATTGACCATTTTACGGGTTACTTTTTATAGTTTAAAAAAAATTGTAATTTTATATAAGTAGACTTTCTTTTTAGTCTACAACTTTAAAAATGTTAGCTTTCGCTATTGACCAGAATTTTTCAGGATTTGACTTTCAGAAGTAGACTTAATATACAATCTACATGTTTTAATTTTTTTGAATGAGGTTAGTTTTGCAATTGACTATGTTTGGATTTTTAGAGGTAGATTGAAATGAACGTCTACAGTTTTGCAGACTTCGCAAGAAGTCTACTCTCAAATCCGACAAATCAGTTTTGTATTTGACAAAATAAAAAAAAATAGACTTCACGCGTAGTCTACATTTTTTTTTCTAGAAGAGAAGACTGCATATGAATTCTACATTTAAAAAAAAATTAATTTTAAAAAAATTTAGTCAAACACAAAACTAACACTTTTAACGCAGTCAAAGTTTTGGTCAAATGCAAAACTGACCTTAAGTAAACTTCTCCGGCAGTCTACCCTTCCTAGACTTACGTTGAAGTCTACTTATGAAAAGTCAAAATTTCAGTCAAATGCAAAACTAACCTCTTTTGCGTAGTCGTCTTTGTAGGTCTACGTAGTTTTTTGTTTTTGTTGTCAAATATTAAGATGTAGACTGTTAGGGAAGGCTACGTTACCAAAAAAATAGTTTAATCAATTGCAAAACTGACATGTGCGTTGACAAATAGACTGCATTGTACGTCTACACAAGAGCGTAGACATATAAAACAGTCTATTATCGCGACAGATCTGAGAAACGACATAAACCATGTAAATAGTTACTTTTTTTTGCGGTGTGAAGCTCATTTCCAGCTTTTTCAACAGTCCAAACTCCAATAATGACCAAAAGGAAGCATTTTGTCGATTCACAAATGAAAAAACACAAAATTATGAAGTTTACGATTATGAAAATGAAGGTTAAAAGAGATTTTTAGATGGAAATGTAGAGAAAATGAAAGGAAATGAAAATTTGCTTGTTTATAATGAGAAAAAGTGGTTGAAAATTCAATTCTAGAGCTTTAAGCGATCAAAAATGGTGGTTGAAAATATTGATGATGATGATGGCATAGTTGTAATTAAGAAGAAATGATTAGGATGTATTTTTTTTAATATTTTGAAATAAATAATAATGGTAAATTTGTAAATAATTAAAAAACCTAGGAATATCATAGAAAATTTATTGATGAATAGTAATTAAAAAAAAGTTTGGTTTTAGGTTTGACTTGAATATTTAAAGTTAGTTTTGAAAAAAAAAACCTTGAATAAAACCAAGGTCCATATTATTGTTGGGCCTAACCCGATAAAATTTTGTTATTTTAATCACTCAATTAACATAATTAAAACATATAATTTTATAAATTGGCTAGTAAATTTTTTAGAAATTTACCATAACAATTGTTTAAAATCGCGATTGTTGGTCTCCGCCGTTAAACCAGCTTTTTAAATAGGGTATTTTGCCAAATGTGACTCAAAACTTGGAGTCAGACCCAAAAGAATACCCAAACTTGGGTCAAAGGCAAAAGTAACTTAAAAGGCTATTGAAATTACAACTACCCCCTTGTGAACAAACAAAAAAACAGAAACTTTTTACGTTTCTAACCCTCGCAAGTCGTCTGTTCAGACGACTTGAAAATAAGTCGTCCAGACGACTTAACTTAAAGTCGTCTGGACAGTTATTCTTAAATATAATTTAAAAATTTTGTAAAAAATATTTTGATAAGTGAAAAATGGGAATTATGTAATTAACATATGTCTTAAGAGATATAAATTAAGATATAACAAATTTCAATTGTTTTCAGAATAGATGAGTGAAAGTAGTGTGTCATGATATTCTTTAGCTTATGTTTCATCAACATATGTTGTAGTATTGTATGTGTTCTTAGGGTTAGATTTTGGAAAGCATTAAAACCGTTTTTGAAAAATTTAAAAATTACCTAAGCTTGTTCATTTCTGTGTATAGTAAACAGTATTGAAGTATAATTTGATTTTATAACGTGGTTAGCTAGTTAATTTAGTCATTTAAGTTTAGGGGTTCATTTTAGGGTCTGGGACGACTAAATATTAAGTCGTCTGATGTACATTATCCGCCAGACGACTTATTTGAACCGGACGACTGTACTTTTAAAGCTAACCGGATTATTTACCCAATATATAAGGTGATTTTTTTTTACTCACTTTTTAGCGAAATTCAGAAAACCCTAACGCCGTTTCTCTCAAAGGTGATTTCGAGGCGATTTTGATACGATACAAAACCAAGGTAAATCGAAGGCTTCTCTTGCAGATTTATGGGTTTTTATTAGGATGGATGTTGTTTTCCTTTACTTTTACCGTTTGGTTTTGTGTTTTCAATGCTTTCGGGAAATTTTGGTTTCAAATTAGGGTTTCAAAAATTGGGTATTTCAATCGACTTGTTGTTTAGTTAGGTTGGATGTTGTTTTCCTCTCATTTTACGGTTACGATTTGTGATTTCAAGCAATTTGTGGATATTTTCATTTCAAATTAGGGTTTCAAAGATTTGGGATTTCAATCGATTTGTGGTCTAGTTAGGTTGGATGTTGTTCTCCTCTCATTCGTCTGGTCAGCTTTCAAATGTTCTACTGGAAGTCTTGGTAGACTTATAATTAAGTCGTCTGGAAAGTCTTCCAGGTGGACGACCCAGACGACTTAGAATTAAAATGTTTCCAATTCGTTTCTTGTTTGCAGATGGCGAATCAGCATGAACCTCACTTCTTGAAGCCTCTGCTTCCTTGTTTCGAGTGTGGCGTGGTATACACACGCTCTCTATTTCTCCTCTGTTTATTTCCTTTGCTTATCTTCTCCTTTGTTGACTTGTAGACAATACCACTTGCCTTCTACTCAAAACACGTACAAGGCAAGCCGAACGAAGGAAAATGGACACTACGATCGGACGCTTCACACCAAACTTGGGAAGTTATACAAGAAGGAAGAAGACTCACCGATGGTTGGGAAGACTTCGCCCAAACACACTCCCTTTGCATCGGTGACATTCTCGTGTTCAAAAAGGAAGGAGACATGGTATTTCATGTGACTCCTTTCGGTCGTAGTGGTACTGAGATTCAGTATACACCTCCTCAAGGGGATGATGCTGCGGATTGTGCCTCAACTTCCTCGCCTCTTCCTAAATGATGGATGTTTGTCTTGCTATTGTCTTATTGTAATGGATGACTTCTATGTTGTTGTCCCCTTGTTTCAACTTTTATAACTACAACAACTCCTTTTATAACTTATGAGTAATGGATGATCAACTTTTATAACTACAACAACTCCTTTTTCCTCTATGTACAAACCATGGTAACACCATTGTGGATGGTCTTAGTAGACGACTAATAATTAAGTCGTCTGGAAAGTCATCCAGCCGGAAGATTTGTCAGACGACTTAATTTATTAGTCGTCTAAGAAGTCTAACACAAATTCTAACACAAATTCTAACACAAATTTAAAAATTACCTAAGCGTGTTCATTTCTGTGTATAGTAAACAGTATTGAAGTATAATTTGATTTTATAACGTGGTTAGCTAGTTAATTTAGTCATTTTAGGGGTTCATTTTAGGGTTTGGGAAGACTTAATATTTAGTCGTCTGTAAACGGACGACTAAATATTAAGTCGTCTGACGTACATTATCCGCCAGACGACTTATTTGTAAGTCGTCTAAACCGGACCAAACCTTAAATTTTACCACTGTACTTTTAAAGCTAACCGGATTATTTACCCGATATATAAGGTGATTTTTTTTTTTTGTTAATTTTTCGCAAAAACCCTAACAGTTCTCTCTCAAAGGCGATATCAAAGGCGATTTCGAGTTCCCACTATTTCCGAACAAACCATCGTTCCGGCTATCTATCTCACTTCATTCTCACCGTTCTCACCGCTGCTTCCTCTAAACACTAGCGCCGCCGCTTCTTCGAAACCCTAGCGCCGCCGAGTTCCTCTAAACCCTAGCGCCGCCGCTTCCTCCGAACAAACCGTCGCTTCCTCTAAACACTCATTGCCGTTTAACATAAAACGTTGTCTCTATCAATTTACTCATTCTAACCGTTTCACGTTTATTTTTTCAGATCTATAACCGCAATGACGAGTACTCCTTCCGCGACTAGTCAGGTACTCCTTCTGCGACTAGTCAGGTCCGCTTTAAAGTTTTCTACTGGAAGACTTGTAATTTAAGTCGTCTGAAAAGACTTCCAACTGGACGACTTAGTAGACGACTTAATATTTAGTCGTCTACTAAGTCGTCCAGTTGGAAGTCTTTCCAGACGACTTGTAATATTAGTCGTCTACTAAGTCGTCCAGTTGGAAGTCTTTCCAGACGACTTAATTACAAGTCGTCTACTAAGTCGTCTTGTTAGATTTAGCTTGTTTAGCTTATCTCTATTGTTGTCTTTGATTATTTTGCAGACAAAAAGGATGGATATTCCAGAACTCCCCCGTAGGTTATACACATTAGAGGAAGAACCAGAAGCCCACAATAGCATTTCGTATCACACAGATAATAGCAAGTTGTACACTGCTCTTAGGGAAGCCCTTACTGATGAAGAATTTGAAGAGCTCAAGGAGTCGAGTTTGGGAGTTTTCATCAAATTCAAGGAGCAGGGATTTGGTTGGGCTTCAAGGCTGGTTCACTACATGCTCAGTTTCAAGCTGGACATCAAGAAGAAGTACGAGATGTGGTCTCTCGTTGGTCCAGAACCGTTGAGGTTTTCACTGTTAGAGTTTGAAAACCTCACTGGTCTAAACTGCGAATACATCGAGGACCTTGAGAGACCAAAATGTGAAGTTACCAAAGAGATGGTATCTTTCTGGGGGATGCTAGGAGTTCATCTGGAAGCAGGCCCAACTACTGATCAGATAATAGCAGCGCTGAAGAGATGCGATGATTGGTCTAGGGAAGATCGCAAGCGGCTCGCGTACCTTTCCATCTTCGCTGGATTCATTGAAGGGAGAAAGTTTTCAACCGCTACACGATCTAGTCTTGCAAGGCTAGTGATGGACTTAGAACGGTTTGAGAATTATCCATGGGGGAGAGTCGCGTTTAAGGTGCTGATGGACTCTTTGTGGAACAAAGATATCACTGGCTGTTACACGGTGGATGGGTTTATACAAGTTCTTCAGGTCTGGGTATACACAGCTATGCCGGAATTGGGTGCTAGTATTGGTGTTCCCAGAGCAAACAGTCCGTCTCCACCGATACTGGCTTACGAGGGCAGCAGAGGTCGCAGATCAATGAAAGCTGCTATCTTGAAACAGGTATTTACTTCAATCCAAAAGACTGCGCAGACGACTTATACTAAAGTCGTCTGGAAAGTCGTCCAGCTGGAAGACTTACCGGACGACTTTAGTATAAGTCGTCTGGAAGGTCGTCCAGCTGGACGACTTAGTAGACGACTTAATTATAAGTCGTCTGGAAGGTCGTCCAGCTGGACGACTTAGTAGACGACTTTTAATTAAGTCGTCTATTTAGTCTTTTTTTCAAATATCTAACTCGATTCTTCTATTTACTGCAGACCCGCGTGATCAACTTTGTTGAGAAGGACCTTAGTGAAATGTGGCCAAAATGGGACTCCGAGGTTGAGGACCTGCCCGCGGAGAACATTATTAAAGTCATGTATGATCGGAGACCGTGGAAGTGGACCATGGATTGCTGGGAAGTCACTGGTACTAAGGTCTATACCAAACCTAAGGTTGTGACTCCATCGAAGAAAGCCACAGAGATGGTTGTGGTGGAGGAGGAGGAAGACAATCCAAGACCTCTGAAGAAAGCTCGTAAAGGGGCTAGTGAAGAGGCTCCTAAAGAGGCTCCTACAGAGGCTCCTAAAGAGGCTCCTAAAGAGCCTAGTGAAGAGGCTACTGGGATAACCAGAGAGGAGATGGCAAATATGTTCAAGGAAGTAGTTGAATGTATGAAACATGGGTTTACGAAGTGCCTCAAGGAGATTAGGAAGTTGTCCGATAGGGTGGAAGCTGTGGAGAAGATGGTTGGTGTCACCAAAGCCAAACAGACTACCCCTGAAGCCCAAGAATCCGCGATGAGGCGAGAAATTCGCGATGTTGGGATCGCTCCCACCGATCAACAACCAGCTCCCACCGATCAACAACCAGCTCCCACCGATCAACAACCAGCTCCCACCGATCAACAACCAAGCGCTCAAGTTTCAGAACAGAGCCTGGTTGTATTGGACAAAACAGCTCCCACTGCTTCGGACTGTAAGGTAGCGGCTGCTAGATACAGAGACAAGTTGGATGCTTCTATGCGTGCAAGGAGTGAACGAGCGAAGAAACCTGCTCCCGCGCAGAAATCTCCTTATACGGCAGAGAAAAAGAAAGCAAAAGTGGCAGCCTATAATCCATTTCCCCCACTAAACAGACCTAAGTTGAAGGAACTCGCTGATTGGTTGAAAACTGATCCGTAAGTGATTGCTTTACCCATAATAGCTTGATTTAGTCTACCAAAACTGATTGCTTTTTTGTTTGCAGTCATTATTTCACTAAGAAGGAAGTCAAACCGCGTACATCACCAACTTGGTGGTATCAGACCCTCCGGACAGCCAGAGCATGGCTGGAAGACTGCGTAAGTCTTCTGCTTATCTTGTATCTTTTTCGTCTGGACTTAAATATAGGTCGTCTACAAAGTCGTCCAAGTAGACGACTTAAAGATAAGTCATCTACGTGGACGACTTTCCAGACGACTTATATTTAAGTCGTCTGGTATATATAAGTCGTCTGGTATATATAAGTCGACTTTCCAGACGACTTATGTTTAAGTCGTCTGGTATATATAAGTCGTCTGGTATATATAAGTCGACTTTCCAGACGACTTATGTTTAAGTCGTCTGGTATATATAAGTCGTCTGGTATATATAAGTCGACTTTCCAGACGACTTATGTTTAAGTCGTCAGTCGTCTGGTATCTTCTAACTTGTATTATTTTAAAATATGCAGCATATAGATGCTTGGATTAATTTGCTGAGGAAAAGGTATCAGGAGAACCCACAAGGTTTCAGGAGCGAGCGAATGTGCTTCCTGGATCACAACTTTTCCCAAACTTGGAGAGACCACTATCCGAGATTCACATCATCGGAACCCGATCACAGAGGTTTGGGAAGAATGCTACCTGGTGGGGCGTGGAATTTTTATGACGGATCAATACCATCATTTTGCCAATCAAACAAGGTGTGGGGGGTGGACATTGATGATATCTATGCGCCAGTGAACTTGGGCAACACTCATTGGGTTGCTATTTGGATATCGATCCCTAAGAGGCACATAGTCGTCTGGGACAGCATACCTTCAGCTACGGCAGCAGAAGCATGGGATGAGATAATGCAGCCTTTTCTCGAGATGGTCCCTTATCTGCTTGTTGAGTGCGCTGCCACCGACGAACTACGGGTCATGTACGGCGGGTTGGAGCCATACACATATGAGAGACAGGGAAATGTACCCACGGCCAACAGTGGTGATTGTGGCGTCTACACTCTAAAGTACATTGAATGTCATGCTCTTGGGGTCCCCTTTAACGAAAGAGACTTTGCTAGGTCCAACGCGAAGTCTATGAGGGATAAGATGGCGGTGGATTTATTTACCGAGCTTGGTGATCTGCATTTGAAAGAAAACCAGGATGGTGATAAGTTCGTGGGCATGTATGATTAGAAGTTGTCTTTGTAAATCCCCTGTAAAGTTCGTGGGCATTAGAACTTGTCTTTGTAAATCTCTCTTTGTAAATCCCCTGTAACTCATTATCTGTTAATAACAATCAAGTCAATTGTATTTAAACTTGATTTTGTATTTAAACTTGATTTTGTAACGATTTGTATTTATTCTAGGCTGAAAACAAAAGAAATACAACAAAAGACAAACAAAAATCACATAAGTTTTTCAGCTGGACGACTTATATTAAGTCGTCTGGAAGGTTTTCCAGCTGGACGACTTATATTAAGTCGTCTGGAAGGTTTTTCAGCTGGACGACTTATATTAAGTCGTCTGGAAGGTTTTCCAGCTAGACGACTTACAGTTAAGTCGTCTGGAAGGTCTTTTAGATGGACGACTTTCAGTAGAAGGTAGTCTAAAAATGTCATACATTGGACGACTTAGTAGAAGGTAGTCTAAAAATGTCATACATTGGACGACTTAGTAGAAGGTCGTCTAAACATAAAATACACTGGACGACTTAGTTAAAGGTCGTCTGGACGACTTAGTAAAAGGTCATCTGGACGACTAGTCAACTGGTTGTGTACATTTTTGTTTTGTATGGCCAGTTTCCTTGCAGTTTGAGCATCTATAAGCCCTGTGTTTCTTCCTCGGTTTGTGTCCTCTCATCCTAGATAGCTCCAACCAAGATTGCCATCTTGATTTCTTCTGTCTCCCAGGACCACGCTTTACGTCTGGAGGAAAGCATTCTCGTTCCTCAATATGTTGTGACACGATAGGATATATATTCTCTGAGTATCCTGCATACAAATAATTCTTTGAGTACACTGGACATACAAGTGTGGAGATATGCAAACCAACATGTGTTCCAGCAGCTATAGCATGAGAGCAAGGTATTTTCTCCACTGCAAAGACACCACAATCACACTTTGCATGTTCCAAATCAACCACACAGTCCATTTTGCCACCTTTCACAAAGAATCGCCATCCATCAATTGGTTGGACCGTCATCGTATCCGCTATCTCTGTTCGAATAGCAAGCAAGTATTCAACACCCCGGCTATGTTGAGTTGGGAGACTCAAAGCATCTTGTCTCCTTTTCCAATACCATTTTCCTAACTTCTCCCTTATGAACTCCAGCAGGAACGGAATCGGAAATCCTCTTGCTCGCTTCAGTGCGGAATTAATAGATTCAGCGATGTTGCTTGTTTTTATGTTGTATCTGTTCCCCTTACAATAAACCCTTGACCATAGGCTGGCGTCGGCATTCTCCAAATACGTTGCAAGTTCCGGGTTTGCACTCCGTATCTCAGCCATGTACCGGTCAAAATCGTAAACCGTGTGAGCATAAGCAGCCCCTTTCACCAAGTACAAGAGATGTTTCCCTTTAAACTTTTTGACAATGTTATCTTGAAGGTGATAATAACATATTCCTCGGGTTGCCCAAGGAAACACCTTATCACACGCACTTTTAATGGCCGCGTGCCGGTCGGAGACTATCACCAGAGGCTTGTCATGAGATATACAACTAGCCAATTTTGTGAAAAACCATTCCCAAGAAGGATCATCTTCAGCATCCACGATCCCAAAAGCCAATGGGAATATCTGAAAATTCCCATCTTGTGCGGCTGCAACTAACATAACACCTCCATACTTTCCACTTAGGTGAGTTCCATCCACCACAATGACTCTTCTCTGATACTTAAAACCTTTGATAGAAGCTCCAAAAGAGAGAAATAGATACTTAAATCTTTTCATAGAATCAAGTTCTATAGCCGTGATAGAATCAGGATTTGCAATGGAGATTTGCTCGAGATATGATGGCAGACGCGAATACCCTTCTTCTGCTGATCCTCTCACCAATGTTTGTGCATATAACAGTGCTCTGTATGAAGTGGTGTAATCAAGCGCCATGCCAAACATGTTCCTCATTGCATCAGTGATATGCTGCGGAGTTATCCCATCAATGATTCCAACACGATCAATGAAAAGACTACCAACATACTTCGGAGTACAGTGTCTCCGCTGAGCAATTCGGTCTCCCACTGAGCATAAATGTTTTTCCACATACTTTGTTACCCAAAACGTGTTTGTCCCATGTTTCACACTCGCTCTGATCTTCCATCCACAACCGCTAACCCGACATGTTGCCACAAGGAGAGTTTTCGTTGATTTGTATATTCTGAAAGAAAACCTACCCCTCACTGCTGCCAACCGCAGCTCTGAAAGCAGTGCATCCTTGCTAACAAAACTCTGGTTGACATAGATACTGGTACCATCCGATTTTCCTCCTTCAATAGCATTTGTCTTACCATATGTCTTTTCGATTTCTTCAAAACAAATATTATCATCATCTTCCTCGTCCTCATCTTGAACCTTTCCATAAAGACTGTAATCCCCACCATTCTGATCCGTTTCACCAACAATAGAGTTATCAGCATCCTCCTCCCCATTTTCCTCCTCCCCATTTTGATTTTCATCTGCAACAAACTCATTATCACCAACATCTTCTTCCCATTCACCAGCTTCATCATTATCACCAACATCTTCAAACCATTCACCAGCTTCATCATTATCACCAACATCTTCAAACCATTCACCAGCTTCTTCCCTTTTCTCTGAAACCGTTTCCACCTTGCTGCGGCTTGATACACAAAGACATACTCTATGCGTTTTGAGTATCTCGAGCAAGTTTCGAACTTGTCTATCACTTGTAACATGAATGGGAGGACTGCCTGGAGCCATCATCATTTCTGCTGGTAATGAGTAGCTAATCTCAACAGTCACTGTTCTCATGTCCAGGTTATAATCTTCTTGAGCCATTGCAACAAGTTCAGCATGTGTTGAATCGTCATTCAATAAAAACAATCTTGATCCTTTGAGATCATCAACCACAAAATCCCAACGGCAATCTTTCAACAACCATTCTCCATAGACTGCTTGTAACTGATGAATCATCTGCAAATATTCAAAATAAAACACATTAGTAAACATATAGAAAATGAAGAAGTTCACTAAACATTGCCGCAGACGACATAGAAGTAAGTCGTCCAGAAGACTTAAAGGTAAGTCGTCTAAAGAGGTCACTTTTGCAATTGAAAATTAAATGGGACGACTTAATTCTAAGTCGTCCGGCTTTGTTTGTTAAAAAAAAAGTCCAGACGACTTATATATAAGTTGTCTACGAAAAAGGGCTTGTTTTGCATTTGACCGAATCGTGTCAGATCTTTGACTATTGCTGGACGACTTATAATTCAGTCGTCTCTGAGAAAGTTAAAATTTCAATATTTTATTCAAACTAGACGACTTAAACGTAAGTCGTCCTAGGTTAGTTTTGTAATTGAAAAATAAAACTTGAAATTTAACTTTCTCCAGACGACTTAATTGTAAGTCGTCCAGACAGACGACTTAATGTAAGGTCGTCCGGGTGAAGCAAGGTTTGACCAGAAAACTTGGGAAAACTTCTGGACGACTTTGCTTTCCTGGACGACTTTAAATTAAGTCGTCTGTCTGGACGACTTACAATTAAGTCGTCTGGAGAAAGTTAAATTTCAAGTTTTATTTTTCAATTACAAAACTAACCTAGGACGACTTACGTTTAAGTCGTCTAGTTTGAATAAAATATTGAAATTTTAACTTTCTCAGAGACGACTGAATTATAAGTCGTCCAGCAATAGTCAAAGATCTGACACGATTCGGTCAAATGCAAAACTAGCCCTTTTTCGTAGACAACTTATATATAAGTCGTCTGGACTTTTTTTTTTTAACAAACAAAGCCGGACGACTTAGATTAAGTCTTTCGTTTTGACCAGAAGACTTATCAGTAAGTCTTCTACATACAGATGACTTAAGAGTAAGTCTTCTACGCGAACAGATCTTGAAAAAAATTCAAATTCGTACCTTAAACTAGGTGAGATGACTTCGTTTGCACACATGGTCTTCTCCAACCACCCAGAATCTCAAACGAAAGCAACCGTAAGTCAAAACGAAAGAAATATGGCTCTGTCAACCGTAAAATATTTTGAATCAAAAGCTTGAGTTTTTTGGATGAATATGGAGAGAAAGTGAAATAAATGTTGTTTTTAGTTCATAACAGGTCGTACAACGTTGTTGAACTATTCATTGAAGGGCATTAAAAGCTCCAAACAGGTAGTACAAGGTTGTTGAACTATTCATGGTAGTGGCAATACTGTAAATACTTGAAGATGATGAGGTTGAGACAGTAAAGAAGCCATTTTCGAAAAACCAAAAAAAAAAAGGTTAATGGCATTTTCGTAGATAAAATGCAGGTGTGGGGTGAAAATCTCAAAAAAAAAATGAGTCAAACAGAAAAGGTTAGTTTTCTGTTTGACTCCAAGTTTTGAGTTACTTTTGCAAAAAGCCCTTTTAAATAGCCTGATTTATGTTCATTTTATCAAATAAGACAAATGATTGTATGTTGTTTTCTTATGTTGAAATCAGTTCACAAAATAATTGAAAGATTGTTAATATATTATGGTTAAACTAAATTAGATGATATGATGTAAATATTGTTCGTATATTGTCCAATTTTTTTAATTATTATTATGATATCCGGTTGGAGTAATTTGGCTGTTATCATTGTTGGTATAATATATGATATAAGTTAATTTAATAGAGCCATTTAAAATTTAAATGACATTATCAATAAATAAAAAGAGAACTCTAGTTTAATAGATTAGAATTTTGGTACTAGGATTTATAGATTATTTTGTTTCTTGGTCATATCAATTGTGTAGAAATAAAATCATACATAATTGCAATTGAAAACACTTAAATTATAAAATTCAGGTGTAGATTGAATTCACTTGATTAATCTAAATATGTCTATAGAATTTGACTTAAAATATTAAATTACGATTGTAAATTCAGAATCTTTAATATTGTGATTGTTTTGCAAATATTTTATCTTTAGATGTGTATTTAAAAACTAAAATCATCTCCAACTCATTGTTACTTTCATCTCTAAATTATATAATAGAAGAAAAAGTGATTCAACTCATCTCTATTTCTTCTTCTAAAATAGAATTTGCTTCTCTTATTTATATAGGGAAAATAGCATTCTTCTATTATAGAGTTATATATTTTTATTTTTTTTAATATTCTTTCAACTTTTAAATTTATAATTATAACCAAAAAACTATTTTTATAAAAATTCATTTTTTATAAAAGTAGAATCACATTTTATTTACATAATAGTCTTTTAAAAAAATTATTCTAAACAAAGTCATAAATTTACGAAAAACTTATAAAATTTATAATTAAATAGTGTTAATTATCAACTTTCATGAATAAAAGGTACTTGTTGTAAGATTTAAACATAATCTCTTGAAAATATTATTTGTTAGATAAAATATAGAAATATAGTGGAGATAATCACATATTTATTTTAAAGTTACTCTGTTTAGAGTTAAAAATTAAAATAAGGAAATACATTGGAGATGGTTTAAATCAAGTAGGAATTGTTTTTGAGCTTTATGTGCTAAAACATTCGTATTAGGAATGGGCAAAATACCAAACCAAACTAAATTGAACTTATCAAATCGAATCGAAACCAACCGAAACCAAGCTCAATATATGTTCCAACCTTTCAATTGAATTTCTTAGCAACCAAAATGGTTGTTTGGTTTTAAACCAAACAAAAAAAAACCCGCAATTTTTATTTAATTTATTGGAATAACTAAATATACTAATAATATTAAAACTTAACATATTTAACCATCTAACTTAGGTCTAGGGATTAATACTTATAACTTGGTTTATTCTCGCTAACTTAGGTCTAGGGATTAGTACTTAATGTTCTCAAGTCAAGTATAAGTCTGCATATTTGCAGGTACAAATCAAGTACGCTTTTAGATATTAATTAATTATTATAATTTATTTATTTTGTAAATATTTATATCCGTGTATAAGTATGGAAAAATCACTTAGTATCTAACATGTTTGGTGTCCAACTAACCATTGGGCTGTGATCTTATCTGAAATATATTATGTAAACATAAATTCAATATTATGTATAAACATATATAGTAGTAATGAGTTGTTCACAAATTCATGTATTATATATACCACAGCCAAATTACTATGGTTCAGTGCATATACCACAGCCAAAATACTATTGTTCAATGCATTTAAAGAGTACAACAAACTTTAGTGGAAAATCGCATAATTCTTTTTAAAGTGACACATACTCACATTCTAAACCTTAAAGTTTTTTGACTAGCATTTTAAACTTTCAAAGTGATATTTGTATCACAATAAACCTTAAACCTCACTTACTTATTCATCAAATAAAAACTAACATGTTGTATATGTTAATGCGATGATATGTCGATTTTTTTTTGAAAAATGATTATTTAATATAGAAAATAAATAAAAATTAAATAAATTACAAAATTACAAAAAAAATCAAAAGATTAAATTAAAATATAGAAAATTAAGCAAAAATTAAAGAAAAATCACAAATTAAAAATATTTTTTTTAATATTCTCCTTTAATTACAAGATTATTTTTAAGAAAACAAACATATCATCGTTGACAATAAATTTTTTAACCATATCACTGATGACGATAATGGTTTTGTCACATAATCATTAACAATTACGTCTTTGAGATATCTCTAACAATATTTTCATCGTTGACATATCTCTAATGATAATTTCCGATATCATCGTTAAAAATCTTGAAAATATCTATCATTTTAAAAAAAAACTTGATCATTTTAAAAAAAACCTTGACATCTATTGCTTTAAATGATGGTTGTCCAAAACATGACATATCTATTATCATATTTAAGTATACAATAGATATGTGAAGGTTTTTTAATGCATTTTCATAGTACAACAAACTTTAGCCTTGTCCTTTAGAGTCACAGCTTGTTATATTGGTTTGCATGCTTTTTCTGACATTTACAAAAAATCACCAGAAATTTCTGATAGTGAAAAATTGTCAGAGAGCAAAATAGAAAAATAAGGACAAAGATAGAAAAACATATAATAACGAACCTTAAGAACAATTTTAATGAATAATTTTGTTCTTCTAAAATAGTCAGAAAAAAAAGAATAAAACAACAGATGGAATTAAAAAAACAAGTTAGAGAAATCCAACAACCCTCATCAATAGAAAGAACTATGGTAACTAAAGAAGAAGAATCAGTCTCTAGTTCAATATCAACAAAACCCTCTAGTTACATTTCAATGCAGAAGCATCATCACCACCAAAGCCATTACCACCATCGAAACATTCGTGAATCTAATGCTCCTAGACGCAGATGATGATATCTTTTGTTCCCTGAAACAACAACAAATTTAAACAATGACATCAAAAACAACATAACTTTTCATGAAGAAGATAATGTATGTTTCTTGAAGTTGTCATACTTTTGTAAGTGTTTTAGAGCACCACAGTAAAGAACATTAGCAGGAGCACCAAACTCGGTTTTGTTGTTTTCGTCTGGATTAATAACATATGTTTCTTGTTCTAGATACCAAGAATCAAGATTCTCTGTTCTTAGATTCCATGCTCCAGGGTTGTCCAAAGATATCAAAATCGCTGACCATGCCCCTGGATACACCTGAATAGTTGAACGGGCGATACCATCCCATTTTTGTAAGTTTCTCTACTGTTCTCTGTCCATTCTTCAACCAAAACGATCTCTATAAGACAAAGGCATAGACTTTCAGACAGGAATGGAGGGAACTAACTAACTACCTAACTAACTCACCCGACCGCGAAGAAGGCGTAGCCACTCATGTGATAGCTTTGCATCTTAGTGTCATTGTTCAGAAGAATAACTTCCATGAATCCACGGTAAGTACCATTAAAATCGAAGTACTGGTTCTAGGTGGTCCAGTTAAAGGTCTCTTAGGGAAATCAAGCTTATAATCTCCTTTGACCTTATGCTTATCAGCTAGTCTAATAGGCGTGGAAGGGTTCACAAACGATATGCCACTAAGTGTTGTCCTTCTTTTCCCTTTGATCTTCATAGGAGACATGTTCCTCAGAACATATACATCTGTTACATTGATGGAACCGTATTTAAACGAGCCTTGAGGGTTAGGACGTGCTCCACTTGCTGAAACATTCCATCTGATGGATCTTGCTTGATTCATGGAGAAAGTTTTGTCGAATTCGTCTTGTGGTCCAGGGGGTAAGTGACCTTTTGCTTTGCCTTTAGAGTTGGTATAATGTAAGATTCCAACTCCAGTGACTCTTATCCATATGGTTTCATTAACAATCCAAGCACTGGCTACAATGTAGTAGTCAGAGCTTGCGTTTTGATCCATAGTAACCAAGAAGGAGTAAGACTGTCCAACATGAATGTCCAAGCTCGTGTAGTTTTGTTGAACTGTGTATGAGCCTTCAGACTCCGCAAGAACTAAGTTGTGGGTTTGGATCCTAAAGTTCAAACTCGTAGAGATTCCCACATAAGTCTATATGTCTTTCCTGTTGTTGTGACAACAGAGAATAACATATTATCAAAACTTGAAACAAACATAGACTCTCTGATTCAAAAGAAAGCTTATAAGACTCACCAGGATGGACTGTGATTGTTTCATAATCCATTCCATCAGGAACAAGAGTACTATTGTATTGGTAAGGTCCTTTGCCATTGATAAGAATCCCATCAGGCATTCCAAGATCTTTACCATCATCTAAAGCCTTCCTCAAAGGCTACATATTTTGCACACAATCTTACAAAAAGTGCTGGAAAGAACTTTAAACAATGTCAATGCATGAGTTGAAAAATGTACCAGTCACCAATAGCAATGGTAATATCGCCTTCTGGAGTGGAGAAAGGGACTGGAATAACGGATCTAGGGTTGACAAGGAAGGAGCCAAAACCACCAGAAGCTCTTTGGAAATGGAGAGTTGGTAAGTAGAAGAAACTACCAATCTGGTCCTTAACTTGAAACTCATAAGTCCAGTTCCACTTTGGTGGGATTGGACAGTTGGTTCCTAAGAGCACCATTAACTTAAGATCTGTTAATGAGTGTTTATTTTTTTTATTTTTTATTTTTTATTTTTTATTTTTTATTTTTTATTTTATTTTTTTATTTTTTTTAAAAAAAAAAACAAGAACCAATCGCGGGCTGCTACGTATCAGTGGAGCCGCCACGTGTCAATAGGGCCCGCGAACAGTGCAAACACCAAAGAAAATTGAGTGCTTAATTGGACATTTTAAGAGTTGGATTTAGGGGGTGCTAGTAGGTCCCACACCTTAAGCACCCCCGTCACACATGCTCATTAACCGGGGTCTCTTAAGGTGGGGTTCTTAGCTTTTCTAAGAGACGTATCTTAGCTTTTAACTAAGAAAAACTAAGAACCGTCTCTTAAATAAGAACCATAAGAGCCGTCTCTTAGCGGGAAAATGCAAAAAAAAAAATTAAAAAGACAATTTTTTCGTTAAGAACCCCACCTTAAGAGACCCGGGTTAATCATGGCCTTAGACTCCATCTTGCCAAGATACACGTCTCTGTTGGATTCCAGACCTGTGAAGAAAAAAGGTCAAAACAGAAACAGTTTTTAAAAATTAAAACACATTCGCTCATAAAGTCTCTTAACTTGTGAATCATCTCTTACCAGTGAAGAAGAAGTTCCTCGTCTAACTTGTTTCTCACATTCACTACCAGGTTTTCATTGGTTGTGACATTGATTGTAGGACCAGGGAACTTTCCATTTATAGCAATGACCTGACAACAAAATTAAGAGAAATTTAGATTGTTTTTTTTTTAATAAAGTTAGAAACCTATTTGTATTGTTTTAGATCTAGTGTTTAAAAAAAGACTGAATTTTTTTTCATTCATTCAGTAAAAATTTAAGTAAACCTTTGGAGAAATCTATAAACAAGAAACCTTTAAAAATTTAAAAGCAATTAATTTTTTCTCGAAAGTAAAAGTCAAATGCATTTCTTTGAAACTTTTGATAAGAATACCCACATAAAAAGATAAAAACTTTATCAAAGTGTGAACAATCTTTGATACAATACTCAACATTAAGATTTTAAAAAGCGCTAAAACTTTTTCTGTAAAATGTGATAAATTACATGTACAACCCAGAAAGAAAGTTCCAAACTTTGACACAATCTTTATCAGAATGTGAATATTACTAATTTTATTTACTGTTAACTGAAAGTTTACTGGTAAACTAAGACTTAGATCTTTAGCTCACTGGAGTTAAAGGTTTTAATTAATAAATAAAAAAATCCTTCTTCAAAATGTGGATAAATCTACAAGCAGTTTCCAAAAGGTTGAAAAATTAATCAAACAACTTCAAAATCTTAAATACCAAATTGTAGCTCCAAAAGCAGAATTAAAGATCTAGAACAAGAAGGAAGAAAACCTGTTGGGGAACACCAAGTGGAGAAGCAGTAATGTAGGAAACTTCGAAGTTATAGAAAACATATCGATCTGCGGCGAAGCAGAAACTGAAGTTCACCAAGAACATAAGAATCTTGATAGAATCCATTCTCATTTCTTTACTTTTTTTTTGATAAGTATTTTCTTGAGCAGCAATGAATAATGTTGTTTTAGTTATTTTAAACTGTTTTGTTTTAATTTCTCTTTATGTGAATTTACATTATTAGATTCGTGAAAAAAAAGAGGACGAGAGTGGGTGAAAACTAGATGCTATAATGGTGTCTTCAACCCAAATCCATTTTTTACTTTAAAATAAAGAAAAAGAGAATATGAAGTTAAAAACACTTCAACATTACTCTATTTTCTACTGTATAATAGAATTTACTCCATAAATTGAGTAATTTTTTTTTGTTCATTACTCCATTGTGGAGTGAGAAATAAAATATGTTTAAAGTATTTTTATTTCATATTCTATTTTACTTTATTTTAATTAATTAATAATTTATTATATATATATTACATTTATATATGATATTTTAGCTTTTAGTTTGAATTATAAGATTATTTGATGAACTATAAAAATTAGATATACAAAACAAAAGAAATTAGATAAATTCATGATTTGTATAAATATTATTATTTACTTTAACATATTTAAACTATTTTTGATTGATTTAAATAAATTTTAAATTATTTAAATGGTTTAAACCAATTTAGAATGGATTAATTTGATCTAAATCAGATAAATCAAAATTTTCTGGAAAAAAAATCGGCTTTGACCGATTATCCGGCTAGGTGAATGTTTAGGCGCTATCTAAACTAGTTTTTTGAAATTTGGAAAATTTAATAATTGCATTACCTTGGCAAAAGGAAGTGAAAAACAAGGTGAGGTAAATATAAGACTCAGAAGAAATTCAACACAACCACAAAAACATGAAAAAATTAAAAGGTGACATACTTTCAAGTTCCCTTTTTACACATTGACATACGTTAAGCATCTGATGCACTTCTTGCTTATAAATTGATTAAAATATCCTCCTATCTACAATTAGCTAGAACCAAGAACATCTAAAATTTTAAGCTTCTTTTTTTTCAAACCTTTTTCGGTTTCTCTCTTTTCTTAAAGATGTATTACATTAGGACCCTAAGCCACACCTTCAAAAAATCAATCTCGCCGGCGAATGGGTTTTACACCGACGTCGACGACAACCCTGATTTCTAATTTGTCAAACAAACCGTAGCGTTGCTTCGGTGAGTTTTCCCGACTAGATTCACACAAACCTTAAATTTGATCTTCGTTTTCCATCTCAGGACTCTCGACACACGATCTCTCCCCTGACCACACGTTCTCTGACGGTGACCATGCGAACTCTAACCCTGACCAAACAGTCTCAGACCCTAACCGCATGACATATGACAATGACACAAGACCTCTGCCCATAACCACAAAACCTCAACACCGAACCACATTCACTCTAACTTTTACCACATGCCATCCAACCTTGTCCATTTAATTTGTACATAGACCCGGACCACAATATCTCAGACCTAACAAATACTAATTACAAACATAAAAGCCTAACTAATGTTTCCCAATCAAGTTAGACAACTTTTTGCTCAACACGTCTTTATCAATCAGGGGTATTTTGGTCACAAAATTTCCAACACATAAGCCTAAAATACACTACAAACAAAAAGTATTTAAAATTGTTAAAGCACAACTTCATAAAATCGATGAAGAAACATTCTTAAACTCAAAACACAAATATGTTTTTTCAACTCACATGTCTCCAATTACTATATCTAACAACCTAGAGAACTAACTTACATTGTACATATGAGATTATACATGCATTAAATTCGAGTTTGATATGTTCACAAAGTGCCATAAAATCAACTCCCGTCGATAATGAGAAATCGCTCACAAGGATTATTTTCTGGAAATTAAATCAACTTCCATTATATTATAAACCTATGAACATAAGCTAGGTAACAAATCAAGCTTAAGAATTAAACGCAATCCAAGTGAAGAATTCTAATGAAAGATTTTTAATCTAACAATCCTAAACATTCAATCTCCTCAATCCCATCAAAGCCTAAAACTTAACTGCAAAATTACTCATACATAATTAAAGAGCACAAATTAAAGATGAAATAGATTGTGTAATTAAAAGGGTTCATAAAAATTCTCTAGAAAGTATGGAGTCAAAGATTCGACTCCCCAAATCTTACAATCTCAAAAACTCTTAAAGTTTGTTAAAATAAACCGTACAAACATAATATTAGTCCTAAGAGCACCTTCAACCAAGGTGCTTAATGGGGTGCTTAAGGGGTGGGGCCCACTAGCACCCCCAAACCAACTCTTAAAACTCTTATATAAGCACCTCTTTTCCTTTGGTTCTGCACTGTTCACGGGCCCCACTGATACGTAGCGACCCGTAATTGGTCTGTTTTTAATTTTTTTTTAATTAGAATAAAAAATAAAAAAATAAGCACCCCAAATGATAGGGTTAATGATGCTCTAAGGGGTTATTTATGGACAATGGGTCACATTGATTAATAGGAAACTATGATTTTTCCTGCACCATGTGTAGCTATAAATTTTTTATATTTAAATTATATCTAAAAATTAAATTATGTTAATATTCTAGATTTAATTATATTCATCCTAATATTTTACTACAAAATTTAATTTAGTTAAACATAATTAAAATAAAAATTTTGATTTATTTAAAATTATATTTAAGAAATATATATATATATATATATATATATATATATATATATATATATATATATATATATATATATATATATATATATATATATATATATATATATATATATATATATATAAAATTATAATCTTAAATAAACTTTAAATTATTTATTTTGGTTAAGATATATTAAATAAATTTGTATAATATTTTTTTTAAAATAAATCGATACAAAATATTTATAATTATCAAAAAGGAAACTAAACAGAAATTTCTAAAATTTGTAGATATCAAAAGAAAACAAATTAAAGTTTCTATTTTTTAAAAAAGTTGTATAAATTTTTGAAAAGCTTGTTTAGTAATAAAAAATTTCATATTGTAATAATAGACTTAAACAATATTTTGAAAATTTTAAAATATTTTAAATAATCCGTAGAAACATAATATTAGTCCTAAGGGGTTATTTATCGACAATGAGTCACTTTGATTAATAGGAAAAATCATATAGGAGAAAGGAAATTGGCTTGCGAGCGTCGAATCGATTAATCTGTTTATTTTAGGAAATTGTATCAATCCACTCATATGGAACAAACTTATTCGACTTAAGCTACGCAAATCTATTGAATTAGAAGGTTGATCGATTGATCATAATCAGCATTCTTTGAGAATCAATCGATCTGCTTTCCTCGAGAATTCAAAAAGATCGATCCCTTCTTATTCACCATTTTTCTTCTTTATATCATCACGATAATTATTTGAAATCCCGATAAAACTTCACCAAACTCTTCGAAAGCACCCAACAACTTAAAATAACTGAAAACATAGAGTGAAGACTTTGAAAAGCCTCAACAACAACTAAAAACTATGCTAAAATTTAGTAAAAATCAAAGCAAAACAATTCCCCCAAACTTTATTCTTTTCTTATCCTCAAGTGAAGACTAACCGAAACTCAAAATCTGGTAGAAAAGATTAAAAACACAGGGACTCTAAAAATCTCAGAAAACCTTGCTTCTTAGGCATCATGTTCTGTAGCACATCGCTACATTCCTCAATAATCATCATGACTCACTCCTCAAGAAATATTTTGCTAGTAAGCATGTTCTTAGCATGTCTCCGAAGAATGGAAACCATCTTACATAAATCAACAAATGAGAGTTTGAATGTAAGTTCATTAATCAATTTTTTACACTTCACATCTTCCGCTTTCTTGCGTGTTTTACTGTGCTGCAATTGGGTATGAGATCTTTGGCACATAGACATGCTCAAAAGGAGGACATGAAGGCTGATTTTTTTGCACCAAGTACCAGATCAATCGATCGTTGATCGATCCATTTTTCACTAGTTCCGAATGGTTTGGCTGATCGATCAGATTTGGTGATTGATCAATCTATCTTGGGGTTAAACAGCTGAGTGAGCAAGAAGTTAAACAAAAACGTTCATTTTGTCTCAATAGTTGGTGTTCATTATTTTGACATGAGTTCCAGTCTTACTAACTGCAATTGTTTTATTTTATTTTATTTTTAAAGTAAAAGAAATTTAGAGAAAATATTTATTTAATTAAACTTTTACAATTTTACGGCCATAAATTAATTAGATATTATGATTTTTTGGAACACATATATTATGATATTTAAAAATAATATTTCACTGCCATGTCAAGTGTCTCTTGACTTTATTAAAAACCCAATTTTTACTTATTAATTAAAAAAAAGTTCACTACCATTTCAAGTGTTCCTAATTGAGCTTTATTTTTTGACCAAAAGCTGAATTCCGATAAGAACTCTAAAACATACTTATCTTATAATATATTCACTTTGACGTGCGCTTTCAATACACATGATTAATAAAATTATTGAAAAAAAATATTTACTGAAAATTAGAAGTTTTATAAAGTATAAATAATTAAACTAAAATTTATATAAATATCATTTTATGAAAATAAGATATTTTTTATATATCATGTCTTTATTAATTTTACTTATATTTAAAACTTCAATTTATAAAATAAATTTATTTTAAACTTTTTATATTGGTCAGAATTTAACTATATTAAATTATTTTAACTAGTTTATATATATAAATCTTAAAATATAAAAATATTTATTATTTAAATATATTAAATTATACTAAGAATTTAAGTGTATATATATTAAAATATTAAATATTTATTATGAAAATATTTAAAATTATATATTTTTTAATAAGTTTAGTATGTTGTAAGATTTATTAAAATGTGTTATTCTGTATATGTACTTTAATTTTGTATTTATAAAAATATTCAATATATGGATTAAGTTATTTTCTATTTATTAAATGGTGTAGTTATTTAATTATGAATATGAATTAGTATATATAAGTGATATACATAATATTAGAAATTAATTAATATTCATTTATAATAATGCAGAATAATAATAATTATTTTTATTATTTAAAATTAAATAATAATAACATATATATATATATATATATATATTAATATTTAATTTAAATAATAAAAATCGAAATATTAAAAATTCATTAATATTAATTTATAATAATAATTATCAGTTTTATTATTTATAATTAAATATTAACATACATATTATTTTAAATAAAATAAAATAAAAAGATATCAGATATATTATTAAATGCAATCTTGGAAGAGATAGTTAGGAATATCTTTTTGATATCCTATTGTGAAAATATTTAAGTAATGTGTTCAGCTAGGATGCATATATTTAATAATAACTAAATTGTTGCAGACAAATATTAGGAAGTTAAATAAATGTAATGGTTCAACTATGACTTTTTGTAAGTAAAAATTTTAGTGCTTTTATTTTAATATTATAGATTTTATTATTTAAAATTAAATATTAATATATATCTATATACTTTTAAATGAAAATAGGATAAAAATATTAAAATATATTATTAAAATACAATCTTAGAAAAAGAAGTTAAAGAATATCATTTTGATATCCTATTTTGAAATATTTAAGTAATTTGTTAAGTGTTTAACAATAACTAAATTAGTTGTAGGCAAATATTAAGAAGTTAATATAATGGTCTAGCTATGACTTTTTAACTAGATCTTTTAGTGTTTTTATTTTAATAGTATAGATTGCTATATTTACAGTCTTTATATTTGAGTAGGTTCCCTTAACTAGCATACAAAATTCACTATAAAACAGAACAATGGAAAAAGAGAAATAAAATAAAAACTAGAGAAGAAAGTAAAACGAAAAGTGAGAGAGAAAGAGATGCAAATGATGAAAAGTGGTATTATGATATTAATCATAAGTCTAAGCCTGCTCCTAATGACATCATCAGTTGCTGCTATTCGTGAAGATTTATTTTCTATTGGGATTAAGAGAACGACTCCAGCAGGTCCCAATGGTAAACATAATCCTCATCATCTGATTGAAGTCAAAGGAAAGATCCCGGGAGAAAGTTTCAATCCTATACCGAAAAATGCTCCTCATTACTAGGAGATCGTTATTTGACTGAGTGGAGAGAAAGGTTTCAAAAGGTTTTGATCCCAAGAATAAACTTTATAAATGGATTCCTAAGTTAACCTATTAGTATTTTAAATGAATAAACTTTAAAATGTTATGAAACAGACGTTTCAGGAATGCACATAAGTGGGCTTATCTATTTGGTCTACACTTAGACCAATCGGCCCATATGTTACACTGATGGGCCAGCCCATTTAGGACTTAGTCCAGCCGACATTTAGGCCTTGTTAACTTGTCCCACATTGGTTATAAGTGTGGGCAAGTCGGCCATCCCTTAGTATATATATATGTATCCCCCTTGTACTTATTCATTAACACAAGAAAGCAATAAGAATAAGTCTTACATACAATCTATAAACCCTAGCCGCCTATCTCTCTCTTTCTAGTCTAGTTCTAGGCGAGATTAACCTCTATCAGACTCGAATTTCACAACACGTTATCAGCACGATCCTGCTCTGGAACCAACAACCTCGAGTCCTAGTTCGAAGCACAAACCAGCCGGCTCATCCCCTACACCATCCGGAAACCACAACTCGGCGAATCTCTCTCTCTTATTTTGATAGATTGTTTCTTTCATAGATCTGAAAACTAATCCTTGTATCTTGTCTTTGATTGATTGCATAAGGTTCCCAAGAAGAAACCAAAGGAGAAAATCGATCAAGGATTAAGGTTCCCAATGAGAAACCAAAGGAGAAAATCGATAAAGGTATGTCATCTAACCTATCTTAAGGTTCATCGATTTTGATTAGATCTATTGCTAGGATTGCTTCGGTTTGGTTTTTGATTTCTCGCCATAGATAAGCTTTACTAGGCTGCTAGATTCATGCCTGACGGCTGCAAATCGAAAACACCTAAAACCCTAATAGAAAAGGAAAACCTAGATCAATTCTAAATAGGAAAACCTAGTCTAAATAGGAAAACTCTAACCCAAAAAGGAAACCTAATCCAAACCAAATAAAGAAACCTATTCTGAAAAGGAAAACCTAATTATAAAAGAAAAACCTAATTCAGAAAAGGAAACTTTCCTAAAATAGAAACTTACCTGAAATTACCCGAACTTACTAAATTAGAAACTTTCCAAAAATGGAAACTTCCAGAAATGGAAACTTTCCTAAAATGGAAATGTTCTTAAAATATCTAAACTTACCTAAAACTCAAACTTTCCAGAAATGGAAACTTTCCAGAAAAGGAAACTTTATAAAAATGGAAACTTTTCAAATTCGTAAAACTTCTAGGTTTAGACTTAAAACCCCTAGATTAGTTATAAAAGTTTGTTTTATACTTTGGTCAATGATACTAGACCTATTGGTCGATGATGTTAGACCCCTGGTCGATGATGCTAGACCTATGGTCAAGGATGCTAGACCATGAACCGCGAACGGTCAGTGGGGCGTACCGTACCATACGGACGGGTCACGAACGCGGACGAAAGACAGGCACGGCCAGTCACGTACCATTAGGTACGATCCCGCGGTTAAACCCAAACGAACCACGACCCGCGAACCAAGGCATGAACCGCGGATGGTACATACCATGCGGTACGAACGGACCACGAACGCGGATAACAGACGGTACGTACCACGCGATACGACCGATCACGTACCACTCAGTACGAACCGCAGTGATCCGTACGAACCACGAACCGCGGTCATACCGTGACCATGAACGGTCGATCACCCGCACCATGCGGATAGACCATGGTCAAACCCAGTCGATGATGCCTACCCTCAGGTACGGCTAGACCATGATCCGTAACGATCGATGATGCGTACCATGTACGTCTAGATCGCGGATGGTCGATGACCCGTACCAGTACGTACGGATAGACCATGAACCACATAGGTCGATGACCCGTACCAATACGTACGGACAGACCACGAACCACATGGGTCGATGGAACGTACCAGTACGTACGACCTGACCGTATACTTGTCCAATCGGTTTTCAAACGATTTTCAAATACGATTTTAAATGGACAAGAGATGTGGTTTGATAAGACCTAAGCAATCTGAACCTTATGTTCAAATGCCAAACATCACAACTTGGACTTTGCACCCCTCAATGTCTCACAGTGAATGATCCATATGAACTATGGAAAGAATTCAAGATGAGATATGATCATCAAAGGACCCTGGTTCATCCAGCGGTGACCTATGAATAGATACACCTTAGGATTCAGGACTTCAAGTCCGTGAACGAGTACAACTCAGCCTTGTTCCGAATTGTCTCACAATTGAGGCTATGTGGCGAGTTTGTAACTGATACGCAGCTCCTTGAAAAGACATTCTAGACAATGTCCTCAAGCAACATGTTGCTCCAGCAACAGTAAAGACAAAAAGGTTTTAAGACCTATGGTGAACTCATTCATTGTCTGTTGCTTGCTAAACAAAACAATGAGCTGCTCTTGAAGAACAGTGAGCTTAGACCCTCAGGTACTAAGCCTATCCCAGAGGCACATAATGCCGAGCCTAAGGATGATACAGAGGCAAACCATGTCTGTTATGACCGAAAGGGTAGCAGTTCCTCATATGGACGAGGACGCGGTCGCGTAAGTCAAACGCGAGGACGTGGACGTGGTAGCCATAACATAGGGCGTCCTACCCCTTATGATCGTCCAGACCGGTCCGCTCATGGACATTGGAAAGGCAAAAGTTCTGGGATATCTTCAAGGATTCAGAATCCTAAGTCCTCGGCTTGCCGCAGATGCGGTATGGGTAACCATTGGGCAAAGAATTGTCGTACCCCTAAGCATCTGGTTCATCTCTATCAAGAGAGTTTAAAAGGCAAGAACCCAGAGGCTCATATGATGTATCAGGATGATGAGGGTGACTATGATCACGATAGATATGATCCTACAGATCACGAGACTGATCAAGGCAAAGACGATCCTATGGATCATGAAACTTCAGATATACTGAAATGATAAACCAAGTAGAATAAAGTGATGTTTTGGTGCAAGGATAGTCAATATTATAAGACCACAAAAGGCATTCACCCATAAGACCCATTGAGTTATATACCTCAGTATATAAGGTTTCCATATCATACCAATGGGCAAAAGAAACCTCAGTTTCGAAAAATTACTAAGCCTTATAAGGAAGTGGTCAATGACTATACCTATATACTCTGATCTATACTATGCTAAGAATCAGAATGATACGAGCCAAAGAGCCGTGGTAACCAGTTTGGTGTACCACACGATATTACACTTAATGGCATGACCGGATTAGCCATCCGAGTCCAAACTTGATGCAATCAATATAAAGGCACAAAGAGTTATCCAGTCTCACGTTGTGTAAACATGTATACACATGGAAACTCATTAGGCTTTATTCGTCCTAAGCATCACGAACTTACAAGTATGTTCATGAGGGGGAGTGAGGACAAATCCCGTAGTCCATAAACATACTAAGAATCTCGTGTCCTATGCTATAAGTGGCTAAGAGTTTTGAAACTCTCGGTGGTACATCATCCACGTCAAGCCTAAGGACATCATAAATATACATGTGGAAAATGATATGCATCAGGCCATATAAGTGAGCATAGATATTCTCATCTCGGGTTAAGGGTCATAAACCAGATATACCATCTTAAGGAAATCTGAGTATTCCACCACAGACATATGTGCTACTTAAGATGGAACCTCCGCAGAGGATTGAGGATGAGAATATATGTTGGATGGGAGTACAACTTTCTCTCACGAATTAAAAGAACTTCGAGCCAAATAAGGGTGATCAGACTAAGTGGCCAGGTTCACGGATTGCCTCAGTAATCCGACCATCCAACATTGAAAGAGAAAGTTATAAGCTGGTAAAGAAAATGTCTTGGCAAGATCCTCGGACAAATAAAGACGTCCAGAATTAATAAAATTAGATGCCAGACACATTGACCCTAAAGTACTACCAGCTGGCACCAAATAAGAAGTTATCCTTGTAGAGACACAATCAAGTTGCTATAACGTCTATACAAGATAGACGAATATGTTCCATAGAACCGGGAGGAAATGAAATGGTGCATTTCCTGAGGTCATAAAATTGGAAACCACTCCAGACATAGATATGGTCGACCACAATATAAGATACCACACAATGGAATTTGGGACGCCAAAATCCATGGTACTTAAGGTGATTTGGGACGCCAAAACACCAAAGTATTGGAGGTAATAAGATTGCAATCTACTATGACATGTCTGGATAATAATGGAACGCAGAAAAGGTATCGATACCAATTATATAAGACTGCGCATAAAAGATAGCACTTGAGTGATATATCCGAGGATCAATCAACCCATAAGATTTACGTGGGGTCTTCTAGGTTTAAAGAACCTATTGAAGCGATGGACGTATTGGCCATAAAACGTCATCGAACCAGTGAATGGGGTCTTGTGAGTAGGATAAAACCGTGAGAAGGATGGACATGGTCACGTGGTCTAAGACGTGCATGTTTTCCCTGCCTACAGCATTTTAACATAGCTGATTACACAAGGTTACTCACAGAGACCAAGGAACATATAATAAAGATCTGTGGTGGACGCTACTACGATAAGATGTCTATAAGAAATGACATGTGGTAAGCTGTACATTAATCACTGGATAAAAGTACTAAAGGTACTATAAACGGCTTTGTTCCTTAGCCATCTAAGAACTGATACAGCTGCAGCTGGATATGATAATTAATGAATGAGTTCCACGAGAACCATCATTATCAGTTCATGTATTCATTATAAGAATGAAATTCCTTGTGTTCACAAACCAACTTGAAAGAAAGTTGATGAATTCCAAAAACGATACAAGTTATCGATTTTGATCCTTAGACAAGTTATGATCATAATATTTTGGATCCTCAGATCCTGGTCTATATGGTCTTATGGTTGTTACTAAGCTAAAACATATTGAAAGAAATATGAAGCAGTCATAAAGAATGATTCCATCGACCATAGCAGTCTATGAACACTGCGGTCGAGACCATCGAGATAAGGATGGCTGAACATACAGCCATGATCGATGGGTTAAGTCTTACAGCCATGGTCTAGGGACCTGAAACGAACCAAATGTTCGTATATAGACCAGCATGGTCGAAGGCTGAATAGAATCATTTTGTTCCGACCATGATAGCCAAAATGGCCACGGTTGAGAAAGAATCATCATGTCGACCAAATGGTCGACCATATGGCTGTAGTAAACTTATACAAGGTACCTGCGAGCCAATCGAGATATGTGGCCAAGGAAACCTCATGTATAGACCATATGATCATAGTATTAAGATCAAGAAACCAAAATGGTTGATCATACGGTTGTGGCAATATAGCCGACCAAATAGCTGATCATAAGGACCATCCGACCAAGAAGTTTATGGTCGATGAACTGCCCATTATGTGGCAAAATGGTCAAGAAATAGTTATGACTGACCACAAGGTCATTAAGACCATAAAGGTCAAGGAATCTATAACTATGGTCGTGGATAAGAAAAGAAGGTCATGACATACATGATCTAACCGCGAATGCTATGATCATTGGCTATAGGTGCCAAATAGTTAACCATTGATCCAAATGGATATAATGATCATAACCATAGTCCATCAGCATGCATACATCTATGCAATATAGCTGATGATGAAGAAAGGTAATGGTAGTGGTAAACTTGTACTTCGTTCTTTACTTACATAACGAAAGGTTGAAAGTTTGTTAACACTAACCATACTAACCAGCCCAAAGAAGGGAAAATTGGTTTTGCAGATACAATTTTGTTTTGATTATGAACAGGTTATGATTCCACTCATGGAAGCATTATAACTTCGTCAAGGCCGCATATGACATTTAGTCATCTGAAAATTTTGGGCATCCATGTAGCAGACAAAGTCATATTGTCCAGAAGAATGTTAATCACTCCTGGTCCAAAGGAATGATCTGATCGATGGCCTAAGCCATATGGCTGATAATGGTCCAGGGCGATGACAACTCGACCACCAACGGTCTGGTCGGTAGCAGCTCAACCACCGATAGTGATTCAGCTGGTCAATATGATGATTCGTCCGAGAATCATGAATGCAAGACGAGATGATCACTTGGGATGACATCTATTAAGAAGGAGCATAAAGGCATCCTAAGAATGGCGAATGGACACGCATGAAAGATGACTTCTGAAGCTATGGATCAGCACGTATGAAAGGAAGTCAAGTATCAAGGAATACAAATGCGGTCTAGGCATGTTCACATCCGGTTCACTCCACCAACCTCTGCTCACAGAAGGTGGTTCACAAGATCAGAAGACTGAAGAGCCTTCAGTGATGTTCACTTCAGGGGGAGTAATGCGGCTGTACTTTTTTTCCTGTCTATGGCTTCCCTTTTTACCACATTGGGTTTTGGGTTTACCATAGAGAGGTTTTAACGAGGCAGTAGACCAAACGCATTGCGAGCTCTACACGGTTATGGCATTCAGGGGGAGTGTTATGAAACAAACGTTTCAGGAATGCACATAAGTGGGCTTATCTATTTGGTCTACACTTAGACCAATCGGCCCATATGTTACACTGATGGGCCAGCCCATTTAGGACTTAGTCCAGCCGACATTTAGGCCTTGTTAACTTGTCCCACATTGGTTATAAGTGTGGGCAAGTCGGCCATCCCTTAGTATATATATGTATCCCCCTTGTACTTATTCATTAACACAAGAAAGCAATAAGAATAAGTCTTACATACAATCTATAAACCCTTTTCGCCTATCTCTCTCTTTCTAGTCTAGTTCTAGGCGAGATTAACCTCTATCAGACTCGAGTTTCACAACATAAAAAACATTATTATTGTTATTTTTCTCACCGATGGATATTTCTTCTCTTATCGTAGCAAAATGAGAATACAACATCTCGACTTAGACCAGCGTAAAAAATCCATACACTAAAATGAGAATTCAAACATACTCAAGAGTACTTACACAATTGTGATCCAACATCGTTATGGAAAGAATCTACCAAACTGTCAATAGTTGTTAAAAAAAAAGGCAAATCTCTCAAAGAATTTTTTTTGAAGTTTTTGTCACAAAAATAAACATTAAGAGAAAAACTGACCAAAATAGATTTTTTTATTTTGAAAATTTTCATATTTTTTTAAATTTTTTAATTTTTAAACCTCAACCCCAAAACCCTCACCCCATAACTCTAAACCTTAAATTTAGATTAGTTAACTCAAGGGTATAAATATATATTTACATCATTTAATAAAGTTTATTTTGATCATTTTTTTCATTGAGTGTTATTTTTGGTACAAAAACTTTTCTAGGTCTATTTTAGTCTTTATTTCAAAAAACAATGTCAATAGTTCTTAATTTTCAATGGATATTATCTTACAATACCAAAAGTTGAATATACTTGATGGAGAGAGTTGCCACGTTTGTGTAATAAATCAACCAATCATATGAGTTTCTATTTTACCACGTCATCCCTATTAAGCAAGACTCCAAATTTTTAAGTAACCGAGCATTCGTGTGGGCTGATCAAAATCTAAGTGACCCATATCAAACCCATCTCTTAACTCTAAGGATTGGCCGACGAGAATCACTCGACTCTTCGTTTTTCTAATCGTTTTACCTGTCTGTATAACAGCCTTATCACCACCACCCTTGATCACTCAAAGGTGTTATTTACTCATTTCTTCATGTTTTCTTCAAACTCCTTTTGTTTCTCCTTCTATTTAAACACCTTCATCGAATCGTACATGCAACCAAATCTCTTATATATGTCTCTTCGCATCTGCACAAGCCAGCTGTTCCTATTTATAATCATTTTGATGATTGTAATCCGCGAAGCTGTGTAATCCATATCGGTGTGTTTTCTCTGATCCCAACGTCGCGTCTGACTCGCTGGCTGCTTGAATTGTTTATCCATTCTATTAATCTATTGTCTAAATATAGCTAAATCTTCTACACTTTTATATATTTTTTATGGGTTCCATGATAAGATCACCAGTTGTGATTGATCCATAATGTTTAGTTAAGCTTTGTGTTAGCAAAGTATAAAGGCGCTAACTTTTTGTTGAAAGGTAAACTTGATTTGGGATAAAAATTAAGTAAGTCCAAAATTAGCCCAAATTCTAGAATAATCTTTCACCTCCTTAAGTATAAAAATCTAGATATTTTTCAAAGAATTATCTAGATAATTAAATAATATAGTCTAGATATTTAAGTAGAATTATCTAGATTTATGAATAAAATATATGAGATATTTTGTATTTTGGAGGCTATAAATACCTTCAATCTCCTCTCATTTGTATCATCAAGAAATCAAGAAATAAAAAAAAAATTTAAAAACTTTCAAGCAATAAAAATCTTCTTCCAAGTTATTAAAAAATTTCTTCTTCACAAATTTTCTTTCTCTTCAAACATATAAAACACTTTCTCCATCTTCACTAAAGTTTTTCATTCCAACAAAGTGGTATTAGAACTAAGGTCATGACAAACAATTGTGTTCCCTTCCAAGTTCCAATGCTCACTAAGAGCAACTATGACAATTGGAGTCTTAGGATGATGGATATTTTAGGAGCACATGATGTGTGGGAGATAGTCGAGAAAAGCTTCAATGAACCGGAGAATGATGGTGGTCTATCTCAAACTCAAAAGGATGGTTTGAGAGATTCAAGGAAGAGAGACAAGAAGGATCTATGTCTAATCTATCAAGGATTAGATGAAGATACATTTGAGAAGGTTGCTGGAGCAAAGACGTCCAAAGAAGCATGGGAGAAGCTTTGGACCTCTTACAAGGGAGCGGAACAAGTTAAAAAGGTACGTCTTCAAACTTTAAGAAGAGAATTTGAAGCATTACAAATGAAGGAAGGAGAACTCATCTCAGATTACTTCTCAAGAGTCTTAACGGTTACTAATAATCTAAAGAGAAATGGTGTAAAGTTAGATGAGGTGGGAATTATGGAGAAAGTTCTTAGATCATTGGATTCAAAATTCGAGCACATTGTTACCGTGATAGAAAAGACAAAAGATCTGGAGACTATGACGATGGAGAAACTTCTTGGATCACTACAAGCTTGTGAAGAAAAGAAAAAGAAGAAAGAAGATATTGTTGAGCAAGTTCTCAAGATGAGAATTGATCACAAGGAAGAAAGTGGTCGGAGCAATCCAAGACGTGGTGGCAGTCATTTCCGAGGACGAGGTCGTGGTGTAATGCCCGAGGTTGGAGATCATATGATGACAACTTCAACCAAAGATGAGAAAGCTCAACAAGAGGTCATGGAAGAGGAAATCCAAAATCAAGGTACGATAAATGAAGCATCAAATGTATAGTTGTGGAAAGTTTGGACATTATGCTTCTGAATGCAAAACTTCAAACAATATTATAGTTGAAGAGAAGTTCAACTATGTTGAAGAAAGGAGTAAAGAAAAAGATATGCAATTGATGGCTTACAAGAAGGATGAACCAAAAGAGGTTCACAAGTGGTACCTTGATAGTGGTGCAAGAAACTATATGTGTGGGAACAAAAGCATGTTTGTGGAGCTTGATGAATCGGTGAAAACCAATGTGGCTTTAGGAGATGAATAAAAGATGGAGGTGAAAGGTAAAGGAAACTTTCTCATCCATTTGAAGAATGGAGATCATCAGTTCATTTCCAATGTTTACTACATTCCAAGCATGAAGACCAACATCTTGAGCCTAGGACAACTCTTAGAGAAAGGTTATGACATTCGATTAAAGGATAATAGCCTTTCTTTAAGAGATAAGTCAAACAAGCTCATCACAAAGGTGCCAATGTCAAGCAGTAGAATGTTTGTCCTAAACATTCAAAATGACATTGCACGATGTCTCAAGATGTGCTACAAGGAGGAATCATGGCTTTGGCATCTTCGATTTGGGCATCTCAACTTTGGAAGCTTAGAGCTACTTTCAAAGAAGGAGAAGGTGAAAGGATTACCATGCATCAATCATCCAAATCAAGTGTGTGAAGGTTGCTTACTTGGAAAGCAATTCAAGATGAGTTTTCCAAAGGAGTTAGAGATAAGAGCAAGAAATCCACTAGAACTTATACATACAGATGTATGTGGCCCGATTAGACCAAGTTCACTCGGTAAGAGTAACTATTTCCTTCTCTTTATTGATGATTTTTCGAGAAAAACATGGGTTTACTTTTTGAAAGAAAAATCAGAAGTGTTTGAAAATTTTAAAAAGTATAAAGCCCATGTTGAGAAGGAAAGTGGTCTTAAGATCAAGTCTATGAGATCTGATCGAGGAGAAGAGTTCATGTTCAAGGAGTTTCTGAAGTATTGTGAAGACAATGGCATACGAAGACAGTTGACGGTGCCAAGAACCCCTCAACAAAATGGAGTAACATAAAGGAAGAATAGGGCTATCCTTGAGATGACAAGAAGCATGCTCAAGAGTAAGAAGCTACCAAAAGAGTTTTGGGCAGAAGCAGTGGCATGTGCGGTTTATATAACAAACTGATCCCCAACGAAAAGTGTGTTGGAAAAGACACCACAGGAAGCTTGGAAAGGAAGGAAGCCCGGTGTCTCACACTTGAGAGTCTTTGGAAGCATCGCTCACTTTCATGTTCCAGATGAGAAGCGGGGCAAACTAGATGATAAAAGTGAGAAAAACATTTTCATTGGGTATGACACTAATTCCAAAGGCTACAAGCTCTACAATCCTGAAACAAAGAAGACAGTCATTAGTCGGAATGTTATCTTTGACGAAGAAGGAGAATGGAATTGGAGATCAAATGTTGAAGACTACAACTTCTTTCCATCTTTTGAAAAAGAGAATTTAGAGCAACCAAGAGAAGAGCCAACTACACCACCAACTTCAACAACAACAAGTTCTCAAGGAGATGAGAGCTCAAGTGAAAAAACTCCACGTTTTAGAAATCTACAAGACATTTATGAGGTAACCAATAATCAAGAAAATCTCACTCTATTTTGTCTATTTGCGGATTGCGAGCCTATGAACTTTGAAGAAGCTCAAGAAAAGAAGTCGTGGAGAAGTGCAATGGATGAAGAAATCAAGTCCATTCAAAAGAATGATACATGGGAGCTAGCTTCACTTCCAAATGGTCATAAAGCAATCGATGTGAAGTGAGTGTACAAGGCAAAGAAAAATTCTAAAGGAGAAGTTGAAAGGTACAAGGCAAGATTGGTGGCAAAAGGCTATAGTCAAAGAGCTGGGATTGACTATGATGAGGTATTTGCTCCAGTTGCTCGCTTAGAAACGGTTAGACTAATCCTTTCATTGGCAGCCCAAAAGAGTTGGAGGATACATCAAATGGATGTCAAATCAACCTTCTTAAATGGAGATCTTGAGGAAGAAGTCTACATTGAGCAACCACAAGGCTACAAAATCAAAGGAGAAGAAGACAAAGTATTGAAGCTGAAGAAGGCACTTTATGAACTAAAGCAAGCACCAAGGGCATGGAACACTCGGATTGACAAGTACTTCAAGGAAAAAGGCTTCATCAAGTGCTCATATGAGCATGCACTTTATATCAAAACTAAAAATAATGATATATTGATTGCATGCTTGTATGTGGATGACTTGATATTCACCGGTAACAATTCGATTATGTTTGAAGATTTCAAGATGGAGATGACAAAAGAGTTTGAGATGACTGATATTGGACTGATTTCATACTATCTTGGCATTCAAGTGAAGCAAGAAGAAATGGAATCTTCATCACTCAAGAAGGCTATGCTAAAGTGGTGCTTAAGAAATTCAAGATGGATGACTCAAATCCAGTTTGCACGCCAATGGAATGTGGAGTCAAGTTATCAAAGGAAGCAGAAGGAGAGAGTGTGGATCCAACACTCTTTAAGAGTTTAGTTGGAAGTCTACCTTACCTAACTTGCACAAGGACCGACATCCTACACGCAGTTGGAGTTGTGAGTCGATACATGGAGCATCCAACAACAACTCACTTCAAAGCAGCTAAGAGGATCCTACGCTATATCAAAGGTACAATCAACTTTGGTTTGTATTACTCTATTTCTGATGATTACAAGCTTGTTGGATATAGCAATAGCGATTGGGTTGGAGACGTAGATGACCGGAAAAGCACAAGTGGCTTTGTGTTTTTCATTGGAGAAACCGCTTTCACATGGATGTCAAAGAAGCAACCAATAGTCACTCTTTCTACTTGTGAAGCGGAGTATGTGGCAGCTACTTCGTGTGTTTGCCATTATATTTGGTTACAAAACTTGCTAAAGGAGTTGAACCTACCACAAGAGGAGCCAACGAAGATCTTTGTGGATAATAAATCAACAATAGCATTGGCGAAGAATCAAGTCTTCCATGACCGGAGTAAACACATTGATACTTGTTATCACTACATTAGAGAATGTGTTACCAAAATGGATGTACAGTTGGAGTATGTGAAGAAAAATGATCAAGTAGCTGATATCTTCACCAAGCCACTCAAGCGAGAAGATTTCATCAAGATGCGAAGTTTGCTTGGAGTAACAAATCAAGTTTAAGAGGGGGTGTTGAAAGGTAAACTTGATTTGGGCTAAAAACTAACTAAGTATGTTTAGCCCAAATTCTAGAATAATCTTTCACCTCCTTAAATATAAAAATCTAGATATTTTTCAAAGAATCATCTAGATAATTATATAAAATAATCTAGATATTTAAGTAGAATTATCTATGTTTGTGAATAAAATATATGATATATTTTGTATTTTGGAGGCTATAAATACCTCCACTCTCCTCTCATTTGTATCATCAAGAAATCAAGAAATAAAAAGTTTGTAAGAAACTTTCAAGCAATAAAAATCATCTTCCAAGTTAAAGTGGTCCTAGAAATTTTGATAATTAGTCTTTTTTTTTTTTTTCTCAAAACAAGGCATCTGAAACTTAAAAACATGTAAAAATCAGAACTTATCAAAGCTTCTTCTTCACATCATCACAATTTTTTCGCTGCATCCAAAGATTGTGCTCGCCGCCTATGTACACCGTCATGGTAATCGAAGGTCACTTAGTCGGATTCTTCTCCTCCGCTACATCTCATATTTTTCCGCCACAACTTTTCCTTTTGCGCTGAAATTCTTCCTTCTCAGCTTCGGTACGTGCTTTGCAACTCGTCCAAGTCATTTTCATGACCTAAGCTTTCACCTCCGTCAAAACTTCCCCTATTCTCCTTCGCCGCAATGTGAAGCAGTGGTGGTTCGAGCTCGGGATCACAGTTGGTCCTCAACTTTAGCTTATCTTTAGTTTTTACTAGAAACTCTCAATATGTCGCGTCGTACTTTATGTCATCTTTCCTTTCTGTGATTCATCGTCGCCGTGAATTTCCTGCCTCTCCGACGCGCTCTGAAACTGGCACGATAAGATTGAGAGCAACAATGCCTAATTTGGCTGTTTTTACACGTACCGTTATTTCTTATTTATTTTGTAATCCCAATACTTTTAAAATGTGATAAAAGCTATAAAAACATGAGATATCAACTATTTATTTGTTGTTACCATGACATGAGTTTAAAATTTGACAGTGTCTAAAATTTTAAATCCCCAAATCAAGTTTGAGGAGTTATATCAAAAATCCAGAAAAAAACATAACATATGCTATACACCTCAAATTTCCATTGACATAGTGGACAGAAATTTTAGTATCCACTTGTACACATATTTTTCGTAAATTATTTTAACGATAACCCATGTACACATATTTTTTTTACTTTTTCTATATAATATACGTGTACAATCGTTTTTGTGTACATATGTATGATATTATATATTATCTATGTACACATATTCTCGAAGCATGCCTCACTGCACATAAAAACATTGTTATATATCAATTGTTAAGTAAGTACAAACCCATAACCTCACATGAAAACATTATACCATGTACACATTTTTTTAAATAACCACATATACAGTGATTTATATGTACACCAAGATAGACGGAGGAGCGGGATCCATGAAAGTAAAGAACTCCTTAGAGACATTATTTTGTAATTCAACCAAGGCCGTTCCAGCCCTCACGGGTACAATCCTTGACCTCTTCTTCTTATCGATTACAAAAGTTTTAGAGAGAGTCCACGGAGGTCCACTCTCATGGAATGATCATAAAGTGATCCACCATTGGAGAGTCTGTGAAATGATAAGCAAACAAATTAGATTACGCATAAGCAAAAATGTTGAGTAGGTGTGAGAAAATAACCTCGTTCTCACAACAGTAAGATGAGATTGAATTAAAAAAATGAAGAACCAAGATAAAAAAAGAAAAGGAAGATGAAGAAGAAACTCCTTGAGAAATGTACATGTAGTGAATTTGGGACCTCGAATTAAGAAGTACAAAAGCAAATCCGGTGGCTGGGAAATGAGACAAATATATATCTTGTCAAAAAAGTAAATCTGGGATTGCTTCCCGATACATAATAATTTAGGAGTAAGTCAGCGTTCTAGTTGTAAATTGACTAGTTAAGTTAAGAAAAAAAAAAGCTGTTAGAAAAAAATTGTCTTGATAGTATAAATTACCTTATAGTGTGAATGAAAACTTAAAACTGCCTTAGAGTGTAATTATTTCTCCTTTTCTTACACACTTGAAGACATCAAAAGATCAACTTACTAAAGGTGGCTACTCAATTATTCTAAAGCCTGAAGGTAGAAAAAAGTGCTTCTTGGTTCACTAAAGGAACAATTCAAAGGTTTTATACCAATAGAAATTGCCTTAAAATGGGACTTTGGGGTTGGACACCTTGATCGAAACTGAAACCTTTTCTTCTTATTTGTTATCATTAGGTTTGTTCGATTTGTGAGCAATCCAGGTGTCATAGAACGTTTTTACACTTTATAAATTGATAGATCATGCAGATTAAAGAAGCAATTGGCATTGAAACAACTTTGAAGAGGTAACTAATTTTTGTAATTTAACTTTGAATAAATATGATTTCAGAAAATAAACAAAAAACAATTTATTATTTCTAATTATGTTCAATTCGTTAGTCACAAAATAATGAATAACTACAAACCATTTTTTGCTACTAATTTGATTGTTTAAAATCGATTGCAATGTGTATAAACAATTTATATTTATATTTAAATGCAAAAATAATTAAATTAAAATTTATAGAAGAACTCGGGCATATCCCGAAAAAATCTCTAGTAATTTTAAATATCAGAAACCCTTACATGATATATCATTTATAAATATCTTAGAATTTTATATAAAAAAATTTGGAGACACTGCGATTGAGATTTAATATGCATCAAAGTGAAATGAGATGATCAATAATATAATGCAAGGATTATAATAAGATTTAGAATAGTTTTTTAAGTTGATTGATTATCATTTTTTTAATCATTTGATTAAAACAGCGGAATATAATTTTTTAGAATAATTTTTAAGTTGATTGCATTATCACTCAACTTTCTTAAAATATTATACTGAAAATTTCTATTTTAAACTATTTGTAGTTAAAATTTAAATTTTTAATATTTCTAATTATTATTTAAAAACTACAGAGTTATAATTATATTTTTCATATATTATTTACATCTACAATATTGTGAATAATCTCCTAACAAAATAGTTATTAAAGAAGCATATGGTAGTGGACTACTCTTGAAATGCCATACATCTATCACCTAAACGGAAAGAAAAATTCTTTTTTTTTTTATTTTATGTACAAATTGTACATTTTAGTTTTATTATATTCTAAAATATTTTAATAATATTTTGAAAACCTTCCTATTATATTTCTACTAGGGGTTAATCTGCGCTGCACACGAAACTATTTTAATTTTCAAATATTAACTATATAAATATTTTTATATTATATGTTTAATTATAATTTATTTTTATTATATTTTATATTTAATTATTCTAATTTTCTTACTTTTATATCAAATGGTAATATTATAAAGGATGTTTAATGTAATATTTATGTTTCTTATAGTGTATGTTTATTTATTCTTATATTGTATATTTACTTATTCTAATTTTATTTCATTTATGTTAAATGTTACTATTACGATAGATGTTTAATGTAACATTTCTATTTCTTATTTTATATATTAAATTATTATTTATATTTACTTATTATAATATTTCAACAGATGTTTAATATAATATTTATATTTTATATGTACTGCTTATTTAGTTTAATATACATTTTTCAGATAGATATTTAATTAATGTTTTTCCATTTCTTATTTTGTATATTTACTTATTTATTATTTTTTATTATATTATATATTTACTTATTTTAATTTTTTTTGCTTTTATATCAAATGATAATGTTGTGATAAAGTTTAATTTAATATTTATATTTATTATGTTATATAGTTACTTATTTTTATTTTTATATTGTATATTTACTTATAAAAATATTTGGAAATAATAAAACGTAAAAGTAAACATTTTTCAGATAGATGTTTAAAGTAATTTTTTCATTTCTTACATTGTATATTTATTTATAATTTTTTGATTTTGATACTATATATTTACTTATCCTAATTTTGTTGATTTTATATATATAATAATATTACGATAGATGTTTGATGTAATATTTTTTTATATTATATATTTACTTATTATTTATTTTAATATATATTTTTTAGATAGATGCTTAAGGTATTTTCATGTTTCTTATATTGTATATTTTCTTAATATACACTAGGCTTTGACCTGCGCGCCCGCGCGGATGTTATTTTTATGAATGTTAAATATTTTAAGCAGTTTATTTGATATAACTGTATATGTATATATGAATGAAACTTAATATTCTATATCCGTTATCCGATCTAGGATCCCATCCGCTTCCAAAGACGGATATTTGGGGATCCTGATAGTGATTTTACGGATTCGACTGATCCAAGTACGAACTCGGATAGTAAAATTTAGGTCTGGATATTAAATATTTAAAATTTAATTAGAGCTATCTATGTATATTATATATACTTTTATATAAAATAACTAAAATTTTAATTTTAAATTTGAATGCTTTCAAAGTTTTTTAATCATTTTAAATAGACTAATAGATGGTTAATAGTTAGTTTTTAATTAAAAAAACAGGTCCAAATATCCGTGTGTATTCGGATTTTACTCCGAATATCCTAATTCCGAATATCCAGATCCGGATAACAATTTTACGAATCCGACGAATGCATATCCAAATCCATATATCCTAAAATACTCGAGAAATTCGATATGTCCTAGACATAATTGTGTATATGTATTATATGGTGATTCAAAATTTTAAATTTATAAATTACATAAATTATTTTTATTAGATATATATCGTACAAATGAATAATACATTGTATTTGTTTATATATATAACCATTTATAATAAATATTAGTATGTATTTTAGTTACTAAACTGTTATGGAAAGTTACATGATTTTGTTATTGTAAATAAATAAGTTCAGATTATATCGAAACTTATTGACATTATTAGTTTTTTTATAGTTCAAAGATAGTTGGTTAGCTTATATGAATATGAATAAAAAATAAAACTAATTTAATTATATATATATATATGTATAAACACATATACATTTTTTATGAAATCTCCAATTTCAATGACAAAAGTTGTTAATGGGCTTAGCCCAAATTTATTTTTTTCTTGTTAATAATCAATGTTTAGATGTTTGGATGCAAGGATAATATCAGTGGCATTTCTTGTAAATATTAAGTAAAAGTAAGAGTTATTTCTTATTTGTACTTCTGTTTTAATAGATCAGATGTGCCTTGATGAGATCTATGTGTTTAGCGTTAAGGCATGGAATGCAATGCATGGCAACACCAGACCTCTCGTATGAGAATATTTACTAAACATCTTAAACTATCTTTATTGTTTACTATCGTCTATGTAAATATACGATACATGAAAATACTTATTACATGAAATTAAACCTATGAAAAATATAAATATTACATTAAACATTTATCGTAATATTAGAATAAATAAATATACAATATAATAAATAGAAATATTACATAAAACATATATTGTAATACTAAAATAAGTAAATATACAAAAAAAAATAAGTAAATAACCAATATAAAAAATAGGAAAATACGTTAAAATCTATCTAAAAAATTTACATTAAAATAAATAATAAGTAAATATACAATATAAGAAATATAAATATTACGTTTAATATCTATCGTAATATTATCATAGATATAAAATCAAGAAAATTAGAATAAGTAAATATAAAATATAAGAAACAATAAATACTAAGTAAATATGAAATATAAGAAATGAAAAAACCATTTTAAACATCTATCTGAAAAAATGATACTTTTACGTTTTATTATTTCCAAGTATTTTTATAAGTAAATACATAATATAAAAAATAAATAATAAGTAAATGTACAATATAAGAAATAGAAATATTACATTAAACATTTATCATAATATTATCATTTGATATAAAAGCAAGAAATTAGAATAAGTAAATATATAATATAAGAAAAATAAACAACAAGTAAATATACAGCATAATGGGAAAATATAAAATATTTAATTCATAAAAGATAGAGAAATTGCTAAGAATAGCATAAGTTAAGTATCATTTTGCAAAAATACACACTATCAAAAATATATTACCATTTGGGTTTACTTTTTAGTGATTATTGTTTAAGATTTAGTGTTAAATGAGTGAGGTTGAGTTTCTAATTTTTTATAAATATTTAGAAAAATTAATTATTTCTATTTTCATCAAAAAGTTAAGGTATTTTTGAAAATTGTAATTCATTAAAGGTAAATTTTCAAAGTGATATCAAACTTGTGGTAGAATTGTAATTTTGCCTAAAAGATTGGGGAATTTCATTTATACCCTAAATTTGATACCACTTTGTAAATTTACCTTTAATGAATGACTATTTTCAAAAATACCTTAATTTTTTTATGAAAATAGACTTAATTATTTTTTCTAAATATTGATAAATATAAACTCGACCTCACCCCTTTAACACTAAAACCTAAACAATAATCACTAAATTGTAAACCCAAATGTTAATATATTTTTGATAGTGTGTATTTTTGTAAAGTGGTACTAAACTATTCTTGGCAATTTCTCTAAATGATGAGATGTAGAAATCAAACTACCTTTATTGTTTATTTCAAGGGAAAATGGCAATCATACCACAAGCTTGATAACACTTTGCAAATTTACCTTTAATGAATGACAATTTTCAAAAATATCTTAATTTTTTAATGAAAATAGACTTACTTAATTTTTCTAATTATTTATAAAAAAATTAGAAGCTCAACCTCAACTCTTTAACTTTAAACCCTAAATAATAATCACTAAATTGTAAACTCAAATGTTAATATATTCTTGATAATGTGTATTTTTGCAAAGTGGTACTTAATATATGTTATTTTTAGCAATTTCTCTTATTTCAACCAATACTTCATTAAGAAATGTAGATGTTTGTGAACATCTTAAACCATATCGTAAACCACAAAGTTTATTTTACATTAAATTTAAATAATAAAATATAAGCATTTTCATGTATGCTTAATGTGAATCGTATAATAACTAAACCAATGCTTTAATAATAAACCCTAGTGGTTAATCCGCGCTACGCGCGGAACTATTTTAATTTTCAAATGTTAACTATATAAATATTTTTATATTGTATATTTAATTATCATTTATTTTTCTTATATTATATATTTACTTATTTTTATTTTCTTTTTTATATTTCGAAAGTAATATTATAATAAATGTTTATTTTAATATTTATATTTCTTATATTGTAAATTAATTATACATTTTTAGATAGCTGCTTAATGTAGTTTTTATATTTCTTATATTGTATATTTATTTATTATTTATTTTTGTTCTATTTTATATTTACTTATTCTAATATTATGATAGATGTTTAATGTAATATTCTATTTCTTATATTGTATGTTTATTATTCTTATATTGTATATTTACTTATTCTAATTTTTTCCTTCTATGTTAAATGATAATATTACGATAGATGTTTAATGAACATTTCTATTTCTTATATTGTATATTTACTTATTCTATAAAAAAAAAATATACAATATAAGAATATTTATAATAATTAATATTATATATAACAGTAAAAATTATTATATCGTATTATTTATTATTCGTAAATATAAAATCTAAATAATAATAATAAGTAGATAGACAATATGAGAAATAAAAATATTACATTAAATATTTATCATAATATTATAGAGAAATTGCTAAAAATGACTCAAAACTTGATTTCAAATGCAAAAGTGTACCGCAAATTCAATCAAATGTAAAAGTAACCCAAAAGGCTAGTGAAAATACAATAAACTCCTTGTGAGCAAACAAAAAAATTGTATTCAATTTTACCAAAATAACATTTTCGCGTGAGAAAACTTCCATAGAAGTCTTAAGTCTCCTACGGAAGACTTCTCCACGTCTTCCGTGAGTCGTCCAGTAGTCTTCCGAAAGTCTTCTCTCAGAAGACTTCCATGTACGTATTCTCCGGAAGACTTCTCTAGAATTCTTCTCAAATAATAAATCCTGAAAATAATTTATAAAATTTATAAAAAATATTTATATAGAGGAAAAATAGAAATCATGTAACCACAAACATTTGTAAATAATGTAAATTTATATCAAGTAAAATTGAATTGTTTTCAACCTAGATGATTTAATGTAGAATGAGTCATGGTATTCATTGGTTTAGGGCTTAGTAACATATGTGATAGTATTGTAGGTAGTTTTAGGCGTAGATTTTGAAATCTATTTTTTTAATTTTTTTTTTGAATTTGACGAATATGTGTTAGTGATCCTCTAATACGATGATTTTAAACACATTCTAAGTTTATTTTATGTTTAAGGAAGTGTTTTTTTGTTAGTTAATTGAATTATGGTTTCAGAATACGTCCAGAAGACTTCCCGGGATGTCTTTTAACATATAATGCAGTAGAAGACTTCATGGAAGACTTCACGGAAGACTCTACAATTTTACCGCTTAAATTTCAGAGAAATTCAAATTCCCGCCTAATGGCGAAGTCTTCCTGAAGTCTTTCGGACGTCTTCTGTGAGTCGTCCAGTAGTCTTCCGAAAGTCTTCTCTGAGAAGACTTCCATGTATGTATTCTCCGGAAGACTTCTCTAGACGTCTTCTCAAACAATAAATCTTAAAACTAATTTATAAAATTCATAAAAAATATTTATATAGAGGAAAAATAGAAATCATGTAACCACAAACATTTGTAAATAATGTAAATTTATATCAACTAAAATTGAATTGTTTTCAATCTAGATGATTTAATGTAGAATGAGTCATGGTATTCATTGGTTTAAGGTTTAGTAACATATGTGATAGTATTGTAGGTAGTTTTAGGCATAGATTTTGAAATCTATCTTTTTAACTTCTTTTTTTTTGAATTTGACGAATATGTGTTAGTGATCCTCTAATAAGATGATTTTAAACACTTTCTAAATTTATTTTATGTTTAAAGAAGTGTTTTTTGGTTAGTTAATTGATTTAGGGTTTCGGAAGACTTCCAGAAGACTTCCCGAGATGTCTTCTAACATATAATGCAGTAGAAGACTTCATGGAAGACTTCACGGAAGACTCCGAGTATACTTCTCAAGAATTCTTCCAAACCAAACTCGAACTTAATTTACCTTCAATTTGAAATTAACCGGAAAAAACCAAAATATATTTAACCTAACCTGATAATTTACTTTACATATAAATAGTAGTTTTCACTGTTTTTTTTTCACTTTTCTGTGTTTCAGAAAAAAAAAAGTTGGTCAAAACCCTAGCCTCCTCTTCTAAGGCGATTACTGTGACGATTTCCGACGAATCTCTTCTGACTACCGGTTCCTCTTTATTTCAGATCTGAAACCGTTTGTTTCTCCCCTTGACTTCTTCCTCTATTTCTTTCCTTTCCAACCTCAAATTGACCCATTTGTCCGTAAGTCTCCCGGAAGTTTGCCGTATATCTTCATGGAAATCACCCATAAGTCTTCATGGAAGTCATCCGTAAGTGTTCATGGTAGTCATCCGGAAGACTTCATGGAAGTCATCCGGAACTTACTGGAAGTCATCCAGAAGACTTACTGGAAATCATTCGGAAGACTTAATGGAAGCCATCTGAAGTCTTCCATGAAGTCTTCCGTAAGTCTTCCATGAAGTCTTCCGTAAGTCTTCCATGAAGTCTTTCGTAAGTCTTCGGTAAGTCTTCCGTAAGTCTTCGGTAAGTCTTTTGTAAGTCTTCGGTAAGTCTTCTGAAGTCTTCCGTAAGTCTTCTGAAGTCTTCCGTAAGTCTTCTGAAGTCTTCCGAAGTCTTCCAAAGTCTTCACAGTTTGTATGTTAGTATAGAACTCTTGGTGTGTTTTTTTTTACGTTTGAGATGTTGTTTTATCATTGTTTACAGGCTATACAATGGATATCATACTGATGACACCAGATTACTTCTTGCTGTAAAGGATGCTCTCCATGCTGATAAATGGGAGGAGATGAAGAACTCTAGGTTGGGAGTCTTCATAAAGTTCTGGGAGTTGAACTTTGGTTGGGCGTCTAAGCTGGTTCACTATATGCTTTGTTTTCAGCTCGATGTCAAGACGAAGTATGAGCTGTGAAGTCTCATTAGTTCAGAGCCGGTGAGATTTTCACTCATTGAGTTCGAATATCTCACCGGTCTTAACTGCGACTATGTTGAACATGTGGATAATCCTCATGTAAGGCTAACAGAGGAGTTGTATCGGTTATGGAGTTGATGGGTGTTGATATCGATTCTGGTCCAAGCTCCCAGCAAATAGTGGCGGCGTGTGGGAGATATGGACAGTGGTCTCGGGATGACCGCATGAGGCTGGGATACCTAGCCATCTACACAGGATTCATTGAAGGACGAAAATCCACATCCGCTACATGGGCTAGTCCTGCAAGGCTAGTGATGAATCTTGAAGAGTTTGAGGCCTACCCATGGGGGAGATTGGCGTTTAAGATCCTTATGGACTCTGTGAAGGCTAAGGATTTGACAAAATCTTACACCATTGATGGGTTTATTCAAGTATTCCAAGTCTGGATCTACTTCGCTCTGCCCGACTTTGCTGCGGAGTATGGAAAGCCCATACGAAACAATCTAGTCCTCCTTTGCTGGCTTATAAGGGGCATAAAGGACGAAAATTTGTCAAAGAGGGTATCTGCACACAGGTATGTCTGATTATTACCAATAGTATGGTAGTGATTATTGTCTCAGTATCTAACTTGATATTCATTACTTCATGCAGACTCGTGTGGTGAACCTAGTGGTGAAGAAGCTTGGTGAATTGTTCCCTCAGTGGGACAATAATAACACCGATGTGGCAGTTGAGAACCTCGTGAATCTCATCTGTGGTGGTGAACGTAAGAAGAAGTGGGGCAAAGAGTGCTAGGCAGACCATGGTACTAAGCTGTGGACCAATCCAAAGGTCATCATTGTCAAGGAAGAATCTCTTGAGATTCCTTTCAAGGAAGAAAGAAGACTCTAGAAGAAACTTCGTACAGTCTCTGAGGCTCTTTGTGAAGCTCCTTCTGAGGCTCGTATTGAGGCTCCTTCTGAAGCTCGTACTGAGGCTCCTTATGTATCGTGGAGTGGGGTTAAGAAAGAAGATCTTGAACAAAGTTTCAAGAACTTGACGAAAGTTATGACTGATGGGTTTGGGAGTGCCTAAAGGAGATCAAGCTTCTTACCGATAGGATGGAAACTGTGGAGAAGAAGGTGGGAATCAACCACAATGAACTTCAACTCAAAGTTTTAGAACCGGATAATGCTTCGCACAAACTAGGGGTTAATACCTCAACCTCTGCCAAAATCAAAAGGAAGAGGAATACTAAGAATAAGAAGTGAAAGTTGTATTTTGTATGGATTTTGTTTCATTTGTTGATTGGGTGGATGGTACATGTGTTTCATTTGTTGATTGGAACCTTTGGCTAAGTTAATTTTATGTGGATTAAACTCGAATTTGCAGAGTGAGAGTGTGAATGGGAAGAAATCAGAAAGTGTCAACAAAGACACTGACCAAAAACAAATGAGTAGTATCAATGCACCTCGGGTCCCGGAGGTGGAAGATCCAAGTGTTGTCATTATGGACAAAACTGATCTAACTAAATCACACTTGAATAGGGCGGAAGAGAGACGACAGGTAAAGAAAGATGCTACCATGGCATTCCTCAGAGGAAAGAGTGAGCGAGATAGGAAGCTTGCTGCATCACAACAGTCTCCTTATCAGGGCAACAACACAACCAAAGTGATCGTACCGAACAAGAAGGCTGGTCTTGGCTATGATCCGTTTGCTCCCCTTGACAAGAATAACACTAATTTGCTTAATGAATTTTTGAAAAAAGATCTGTAAGTATTAATCTCCCACATAAGATTAAGTTGGCTGTTGTTTTTTGTTGATCTAGTTTTGCTGTTTTTAGGACTCATAAAATAGCTTTTGATAAAATACCACCGGGGCCAAGTCTGTGGTATTCCACCATCCGAACACCCCTAAAATGGCTCTATGACTCGGTAAGATTTTTAAGGTTTACTTGTGGAAGTCTTGTGGAAGTCTTTTGGAAGTCTTCCGGAAGACGTCTTCTGGAAGTCTTCCGGAGGACGTCTTCTGTAAGTCTTCTGGAAGTCTTCTGTAAGTCTTCCAGAGGACATCTTCTGGAAGTCTTCTGGAAGTCTTCCAGAGGACGTCTTCTTGAAGTATTCTGACTTGTTATGTCTTCTTGAAGTCTTATGCCTTGTTATGTTTTCAATGCAGCATATGGATGGTTATCTCAATTTACTGAGGCAGCGGTTTCAGAGGCATCCAAAGCACTTTAGGAGCAAGAGGTTTTGCATTTTTGATCACGTGTTTAGCAGAATATGGACGTTCAAGTACCCAGAGTTTAAGAGATCAGAGCCCGATGTAAACAGGTTAGGAAGGATGCTCCCTGTAGGGAGTTGAGATTATAATGCTGGTTTACTACCCAGATTTTTCCCAACAAATAAGGTTTGGAGATTGAAGGTGGATGACATTTATGCGCTAGTGAACTTCAAAGATGATCATTGGATTGTTATTTGGGTGTCCATTCCAAACAGGCACATCACCATCTGGGACATCATTATTTCCCATATTAGACCTGCTCAACTCGCCGAGTTGGTTGGACAGTCATCGTATCCGCTAACTCCTCACGAATCGCCAATAAGTATTCAACTCCCCGACTATGTTCAGTTATGAGATTCAGAGCATCTTCTCGCCTTTTCCAATACCACCTTCCCAACTTTTCCCTTATAAACTCCAAAAGAAGCACTATGGGAAATCCTCTTGCTCTCTTGAGAGCGGAGTTAATAGATTCAGCTATGTTGCTCATTTTTATATTGTACCTTTCTCCATGACAATGAACCCGTGACCATAGTCTCACGTCCGCTTCCTCCAAATATGTTGCCATTGCCGGGCTAGCATTCCGGATCTCCTCCATGTAGCTGTTAAAGTCGAAGAGTGTATGAGCATAAGCAGCGCCTTTAACCAAGTACAATAGATGTTTCCCTTTATACTTTTGGACAATGTTCTGTTGTAGGTGATAATAACATATTCCTCGAGTTGCCCAAGGGAACACCTTTTCACACGCGCTTTTAATGGCTCTATGCCGGTCGGAGACTATCATCAAAGCATGCTGATCAGATACACAACTCCTCAGTTGTGTGAAAAACCATTCCCAAGCATCATCATCTTCTATATCTACGATTCGAAAAGCCAATGGAAATATCTGAAAATTACCATCTTGTGCAGCTGCAACTAACATAACACCTTCATACTTCCCACTTAGGTGAGTCCCATCCACCACGATGACCCTTCTCTGATGCTGAAAACCAGCAATAGAAGCTCCAAATGATATAAATAGATACTTAAATCTATTCTCAGCATCAAGTTCTATACTAGTCTTAAAACCCGGATTTGCTAACGTGATTTGCTCCAAATATGAAGGCAGCCTCTCATACCCTTCTTCTGCTGATCCTCTTACCAATTTTTGAGCATGTAACAATACTCTGTATGAAGTGGTGTAATCTAGAGTCATGCCAAACATTTTCCTCATTGCATCTTGGATATGCTTCAGATTTAACCCATCAATGATTCCAACGCGATCTATGAAAAGCTGACCAACATACTTCACAGTAAAATGTTTCCGGTGAGCCCGTCGTTCAGACAGAGAACATGTATGAGTCTTCACATACTTTGTTACCAAAAACGTGTTTGTTCCATGTTTCACACTCGCTCTAAGCTTCCATTTGCACCCAGGAATACGACATTTTGCTACAAGTAGAGTTTTAGTGGTCTTGTAAATTTTGAAGGAGAATTTATGGTTCACTTATCAACCGCAACTCTGAAACTAATGCGCTTTACTGATAAAACTCTGGTTGACATAGATATTGGTGTCAACTATCCCATTCGAGCTTTTTCCTTCATTAACATATGTCTCTTTGAAATTCTCAAAACATATATCTTCTTCCTCTTCCTCTTCCTTAACTCTTCCATACTCACTGTAATCTCCAAACTCATCATCCACTTCAGCAACATACTTCTCCTCCTCATAATTTATATTTTGAGGCAAATTATCATCATCTTCCACTTCATTTTCTTATTCCCCTCCATTTTCTTCTTCTCCTTCAACAGCTAGGTTTCCTTCAGCGTTGGCATCATTAACATTCCTCATCATGTCTCGGCTTGATACACAAAGACGTACAACATGTGTTTTACTTATCTTGATCAAGTTCTGAACTTGTCTATCAGTTGTAACATGAATAGGAGGAGTATCATGAGCTATTTGTTGCATTAGTGCGTCTGGTAACAAGTAAGTTAAATCCACAACCTCCGCGTTCTTATCCAGGTTAAAATCTTCTACAGCCATTTCAACAAGTTCATCATGTGTAGAACCATTACTCAAAAAGAACATTTTCGCTCCTTTGACATTATCAACCAAAAAATCCCAAGAATTATCTTTCACCAACCATTCCGTAAACAATAGGTAACTGAAGCATCATCTGAAAAAATCATATTAAAACACATTAGCAAACACACAACATCATATTAAAAAAAAACTGAGAAGACTTCTTAAGTCATCGGTAAGTCTTCTCACGAAAGACTTCTTAAGAAGTCTTCTACGTTTAGCTAGGAACATTAATAAACATAAAAAATTTGTAACCTAATAATTATCATCGTTTTAGTTATGAATTTCACTGAGGAGCCCAAATACACATTAATTAACAAGAAAATATTAAAAATTCATTTTGAGTTTTGAGAAAATTGAAGTTTAATAAAGATTGACGTAGAAGACTTCTTAAGAAGTTTTACTTCTTAAGAAGTCTTCCCTGAAAAAAACTTCTAAAGAAGTCATCCCCAGAGAAGACTTCTAAAGAAGTCTTCCGTTTAGGTCATTTTTGCAATTGTAAATTTACGAAAGAAGACTTCTCTAGAAGTCTACTCTGTAGAAGACATATTGAGAAGTCTTCCTTTGTAAATATTTTCTTACTTTTGATTTTGAAAAATTCTCGAAATTCCCAGAGAAGACTTCCCTAGAAGTCTTCTCGGATAAACAGGTTGGTTTTGCAATTGACCGATATTTTTCAGAAATTTGACTTATGTAGAAGACTTCTAGGGAAGTTTTCTTTTTTATAACATGAAGTCTTCTCAGCGTCGCTAGAAGTCTATCTGGATTACTTTTGCAATTGAGAATTAATAGCAAAACATTAAATATTAATGAGAAGGCTTCTCTAGAAGTCTTCTGGCGGTAGACCTCTTAAGAAGTCTTCTCTCGTTAGCAAATGTTTGACCAGAAACCCGGAATAAAACTTGAGAAGACGTCTAGAGAATTCTTCCAGCGGAAGACTTCTAGAGAAGTCTTCCTTTTAATATTTAATATTTTGCTATTAATTCTCAATTGCAAAAGTAACCCAAACAGACTTCTGACGACCCTGAGAAGACTTCATGTTATAAAAAAAAAGACTTCCCTAGAAGTCTTCTACAGAAGTCAAATTTCTGACAAATTTTGGTCAATTGCAAAACCAACCTCTTTATCCGAGAAGACTGCTAGGGAAGTCTTTTCGGTTTTACTTGTTTTTTTTGTAATCAAAGGAAAGTTAGAAGACTGCTGGGGAAGTCTTCTAGTCAAAACAGCAAAAGGTCAATTGCAAAACTAACCTATGCATTGACCAGAAGACTTCTCTAGAAGTCTTCTTCGCGAACAGATCTGAAAAACAATATCGATTTCATACCTTGGACCGTCAGATGACTTGCTTAGGCTTCTCCAAGCACACAGAACTTCAATACTCAAGCTACCAATCCGTTACTCTATAAACATTACAAAGTTTGGAATAAAAAATCGTGGGTTTTTTGAATGATTTTTTAACGAAAGTGAAAGACATGTGGTTTGAATGCACAACAAATGAGATAGTAAGAGAAAAAAAATCATTTTTTTTTCATTAAGACCTTCAAATTCGTTGTTCATGGTAGTTGGGGGATTAATGGCAATGGCAATATTGTAACTATTTGGTGAAGATACGGATGATAGAGTAAAAGACTTATTTAAAAAAAAAGCAATGGCATTTTTGTGAATAACTCGAAAATTTAGGGTGAATAAGGCAAATAAAAGTTCCAAAAAAATGGTAGGTTAATTTTGCATTTGAGTTGAAATTTTGAGTCACTTGTGCAAAACACCCTAATATTATCGTTAGATAAAAAAACAAGAAAAATAGAATAAGTAAATTTATAGTATTAAAATAAACAATAAGTAAATATACAATATAAGAAATGAAAAAACTAAATTAAACATCTATTTACTTATCTAATTTTCCTGATTTTTATCTATGGTAATATTACGATAGATGTTTAATGTAATATTTATATTTCTTATATAACATATTTACTTATTATTTATTTTGATATACATTTTCAGATAGATGTCTAATGTATTTTTTTGGTATTTATATATTTTATATTATTTATTATTTTTATATTGTATATTTACTTATATTAGTATTACGATAGATTTTTTAAGTAATATTTTTATTTTTTATATTTTATATTTATTTATTTTAATATTACGATAGATTTTAATGTAATATTTATATTTCTCATATTGCATATTTACTTATTATTTATTTTACTATACATTTTATTTAATTACTTATTTTAATGTTACGATAGATGTTTGATGTAATATTTTTATTTCTTATTTCTTATATTTTATATTTAATTATTATAATATTACAAAATATCTTTATTTCTTATATTTTATATTTACTTATTATTTATTTTTCTTATATTTTATATTTAGTTATTATAATATTACTATAGATGTTTAATATAATATTTGTATTTTTCCTATTGTATATTTACTTATTATTTATTTAATTTACATTTTATTTTACTACACATCTTATTTATTTACTTATTTTAATATTACGATAGATGTTTGATGTAATATTTGTATTTCTTATATTGTATATTTACTTATTCTAATATTACAGTAGATGTTTAATGTAATATTTTCTTATATCGTATATTTACTGATTATTTATTTACTTATTATATATATTTAGTTATTGTAATATTACGATAGATGTTTAATGTAATATGTGTATTTATCCTATTGTATTTTACTTATTATTTATTTTACTATACATTTTTCAGATCAGTGTGTAATTTAGTTTTTCCAAATTCAATCAAATGCAAAAATAACCCACAATGCTATTGAAAATACAACAAACTCCTTATGAATAAACAAAAAAATTGTATTCAATTTTACCATTGTACCTTTTTCACGTGAGAAAAATTTTAAAGAAGTCTTTTCTAAGAAAACTTTTAGAGAAGTCTTCTCTGAGAAGACTTCCATTCAAGTTTTCTCGTACACTTAATCTTGAAAATAATTTAAATTTTTTATAAAAAATATTTATATGAGAAAAAAATAGAAATCATGTAACTACGCACATTAATAAATGATGTAAATTTAAAAATATTAAAATTTAATTAACATAGATGAGTGAATGTAGATTGATTCATGATAGTCTTTGGTTTAGGTTATGCTAACATATGTTGTAGTATTTTTTGTATATTTAGGGTTAGATTTTTGAATCTTAATTTAAAAAAAAAAAATTTGACCTATATGTTTTTACTTTTGTATATATTAATCACATTGATTTTAAGGTTAATGGAGTTTGTTTTTTTTATTTAGTTAGTTATTTGATTATAGAATTTTGGAAGACTTCTAGAAAACTTCATAATGCACTAGAAAACTTCCTGGAAAATTTTCTGCCTAATGTGAAGTCTTCCAGAAGTTTTCTACAAGTCTTTCAAAAGTCTTCTAAAAATCTTCTCTTAAGGTTATTTGATTATAGGGTTTTGGAAGACTTCCAGAAGACTTCATAATTTTGGAAATCTTCTCTTAGAAAACTTCTTGGGAAGTCTTCTATATCGAAAATATTGAACCTAATTGGGATTTTTGTCTCCATATATAAATAAAATTTACACATTCTCTTTCTTCCTCTCAAATGGCTGCAACAAAAAAAAAATGTTTCTTACTCTAAAACTTTCTAATCTCTTTACACTTGAAAACAACTAACTTTGTATTCATTTCTCATTTTCTCTTATGTATTATCACTAATTTATCTTGTCTTTGCAGATTTTTCATTACATTGTTCTCATCTTTTACTCCTTTAAAGGTAGATCTATAAATTTTGAATATGTATTTTTGGTGTATTTTATATGTTAGATTCTAAAATTTTGTGTTTTTTATAGTGTTCAATGGTTAAAGGTATGGTCTTTTCTTTTTTGGTATGAAGGAGAAGATAACACTACATTTTATGTAGGTGAAACATCTAGAGGCATTAATAAGTTTAAAGGTTTGACCTTTTTTATTCCTCTTTTGTTTTTTATAGTGTTCTTTGGTTAAGAATCTGATATTTTCTTTTTGGTATGAAGGAGAAGAAGAAAATACTTAGAAGAACTTTAGAAGAATTCGGAAGACTTCTAGAAGACTTCCAGAAGTCTTCTACAAATCTCCCATGAAGATGTTAGTGATTATTTTGTAATAATTTTGTTTATGATATGTTTAATGATTTTTATATGTACTCTTTTAATTATGCATTATTTTGTAAATTTGAGAATATGTTAATGAAAATAATTAGTAAATTTGTTGATGTCTACAATATTATTTTTTAAAAGTGTTTAAAATTATTGAAACTTCATAAAAAAATCATTTTAACCATACTATCCAAAACAACATACAAATTTAGTTAAATTTACGAAACAATTACACTTGGAGTCACTTTTACACATGTTAGTATCATTCAGGGTCACTTTCCACTTTTGACACACTTTCTTCCTTTTTTATCGAGTAAAAATTTCATTTTTATCCCTGTGTAAATAAACCATAACCATTTTCTCTCTCGTTGACCATAGCTATTAAAATTTTGTCTCAGATCTATCTTCTCTCTCTTCACTCCCTCTGCCACCGCCCAGATTACATCCTTAATTGCAGTTTCAATCCTAACTATTTCTGACACTCTTTTTGTGATGGTGAACAGTCCCCCCCCCCCCGGTGCTACCCTCGACGTTGATATCATTGAAGTTGGATTTCCCGCAGCGTCAAAAGACGATACGCTAAACGGTCAAAGATCCATACTTTTGCCTCCATAAATGACACACGTGGTGTATAAGCTCAAGAAAAGCAAAGAAGAGGTCATGGACATAGCTAGAAACATGGTTAAGTTCGCAAGGGGCTTAGGTAACGGGGACATTAAAAGTAATACATAAGATGCATATAGATGCGATTAAATATTTATTAAATTTTTTTAGTTCATTCAAGTTTTGATTGAAAAAATTAAATATGGTGAAAAGCGTTTCACTTTCACCTACGTTTGAAATTCTATCTTTGCACTTTCTTATGTTGATTAGATGGAGAGAGAGTTCTTGTATGAGAGAATTCTTAAAGAAGTGATAAAATCTGGAGAAACAACACTCACCAAATCAGATATTGTTGGTATCACTTTGCCTAGTAAGTTTGGTCATTTGATTGCTCATTTAAAGGCCAATACTCATGAGATCGAAAACCTTGTTATCTATACACATTGTCGGAATGATCGTAGACTCTATGCCACCAACATTTTATTTGATTATCTTTTTTGTTTCTATTGTTTTCTTACCTTTTGAGTTATACATCAAGATGATTTTCTCTTAAAGCTCCATTGTATCAAGTCCTTTAGGAAATGGCATTGTCTTTGTATTGATGTTACAGTTTGTCGTATTTTATGGATGTGTTGGAATTGAAAAATGAGTAAAGCTGTTTCATATATAAGTTTTTGAGATTGTTTTTGTTGTTTAGGAATTGGATTGTTGTTGGTAATAAGCAAATTGTGTTTTTTTATGGCTAACTTTTAGTTTCTTTTTTAAGAATGGTTGAGGCCTCACTATCTTTGAGGAAACTTGTGTTCACCAAGGTTAATGAGCTGTGGCCATAAACCAGTGGTCACTCACTACATGTCTTGTTGATGAGTCTTCCTCTTCGTTGTAACGATCCGTGGACCTAGGATGCAGAGGATTACATTCAAAGATGGAGATTTGCGAGTTAACAAAGATGGAGTTTTGAATCATCGTCCACAAACACCCAGCTGTCCATGTCCACGCCTAATTCATGGAAGGAGATCAACGAGTTAACAAAAATAATTGATCACCACTAGCCATCCACAAACATCAATGTTCGTTTTTATAAAATGATATTTACATTTTCGGCTAATCACACTTTGTCGTAGTACCAAGTTTTAGCGGTCTTACTTTTAGTTAATTGCATTTTTAAAACCTCAATGTTCATTTTTATAAAATAATATTTAATTTGTAGCAATAAAAAACATAAGAGATGACTCTATTTGCAACATTCCAGAACACAAACCACCCAAACACAATCACTCGATCACAACTCAGCCGACAACAATAACTCAAACACAAATCAGCTGACCACAACTCAACCATCGACAAGGGTAATTTTGACAAACCAACCTCTTGGTCTCACCAAAAAGTGTTTCTCAGTGTAAAACAAAGATAAAATATGTCTTTTTATGTAAGTAACTCTAAATTTACTACAAATTAAGAGAAAAGTCTTCTCAAGAAAACTTCGTCAAATTAACCAAAGATCAAACAATATATAAGTCTCACTAAAAAATTTAAGTCTTCTCTCAAAAGACTTCCGGAGAAGTCTTTTCGAAAGCAGGAAATTTAAGCGGAAAACTTAAATTTTAAGTAAAAATTACAATTTTAAATTTCATAAAAATTAAAAAGTATATCTTAAAATATAAGAAGACGCACTAAACCACATGACTTGATATTTTTGAAGTTACTTGACACTTTTGAAATTTAGAACATATATATAAAAGTTACTTAACAAATTTTACAAAAATGAACGTAGAAAACTTCCTTGTAAGTCTTCTCACGGAAGACTTCCATTTAAGTCTTCTCAGTTTAGCTAGAAACATTAATAAACATGAATGTTTGTAATCTTATAATTATCACTAATTAAGTTATGAATTTCACTTAAGAGCCCCAATATTGACTAATATACATGAATTAACAAGAAAAAAACAAAATTCATTTTACGTTTTGAGAAAATTGAACTTTAACAAAAATTGACGTAGAAGACTTCTTAAGAATTCTTCCGTTTAAGTCATCTTTTCAATTGCAAATTTATGAAGGAAGACTTCTTAAGAATTCTACTCACCAAAGACATCTTGAGAAGCCTTCTTTTGTAAATATTGGCTTAATTCTTAAGAAATCTTCTATAAAAAGTCAATTTTTTTTACAAATTTTGGTCAATTGCAAAAGAAGTCTTCTATAAGACGTTCACATAAATTCTTCTCACTGTCGCAAGAAGTCATCCTGAGTTGCTTTTGAAATTGACTATATTTGATTTTTCTAGAGAAGACCTTTATAAGTCTTCTGTTAGAAGACTTATAGGAAAGTCTTCTCTCGGAACCAAAGATTTGACCAAAAACTAGGAATAAAATTTCAGAAGACTTCTCAATAAGTCTTTCAGCAGAAGACTTAGTCTTCTCGTAAATACTTTTTTTTTTAGTATTAATTTTCAATTGCAAAAGAAACCCACGCAAACTTCTTGTGACAGTGAAAAAACTTCATTAAACAGTAAAGAAAACTTCCCTAGAAGTCTTCCCAGAGAAGACTTCCTAGGAAGTCTTTTAAAAGTCAAATTTCTGATAAACTTTGGTCAATTGCAAAATTAACTTGTTTAACCGAGAAGACTTCTTGGGAAGTCTTTTCGGTTCTCCCTGTTTTTTTTTTGTTAACAAAGGAGAGGTAGAAGACTTCTTGGGAAGTCTTCAACAAAAAACATAGAAAATGTCAATTGCAAAACTAACTTATGAATTGACCAGAAAATTTCTCTAGAAGTCTTCTTCACAAACAAATCTGGAAAAAAAAATCAATTTCATATCTTGAACTTGTGAGATGACTTGTTTAGCTTCTCTAAACTCATAGAACTTCGCCAAGAATGCTACCAACTCATTAATAACCAAGAATCATGAATTTCAATGTCTATATGAACCTTACAAAGTTTGAAATCAAAATCTTGAATTTTTTGATAAATTTTGAAAGAAAGTAAAAGAGGTATGTTTGTGTGAATAACAAATGAGAAATGAAGAGAGAAAAATCGATTTTTGTGCATTAAGAGCTTCAAATTGGTTGTTCATGGTTGATGATGTATTGATGACAATGAAAATATTGTAAATACTTGATGAAAATGAGGATGATAGAGTAAAACACTCATTTAAAAAAAGTAAAGTAATGACATTTTTGTGAATAACTCGAGTGAATAAGGCAAATGAAAGTTCCAAAAAAAATGATGGGTTAGTTTTGCATTTGAGTTCAAATTTTGAGTCACTTTTGCAAAACCCCCTTAAAATTCAAACGTAAAGTTTTGATTT